>RJWT010021849.1:0-17418 GCA_004365215.1 Cuniculus paca
ACTCACTTGGTTAAATTTCAAGGTGTATCACTGCTGGACTGTATGGTAAGAATATGTTTAGTTCTGTAAGGAACTGCTACCATGTCTTCCAAAGTGGCCGTACCATTTTGCATTCTCATGAGCAATGGATGAGTTTCTGTTGATTCACATCCTTGCCAACATTTGGTGTTGTCAGAGTTTTATGTGACCATTCTTATAGGTATATAGTGGTATTTCATTGTTGTCTTAATTTGCAATTCCTTAATGACATAGGATGTTGAACATCTTTTCATATATCTATTTGCCACCTATTTCCTTGGTCAAGTGTGCCATTTGTATATCATCTGTGGCTTATTCAGGTGTTTCACACATTTTTATATGGGGTTATTTGTTTTCTAATTGTTGCATTTGAAGAGTAAGAGTTCCTTTTATGTTTTGAATGAGAATCCTTTATCACATATGCATTTGGAAATATCTTCCCCAAACCTGTGGCTTGTCTTCCCAGTGTCTTGAAGACACTTTTTAGAATCAGTGAATGTAGAAGAGGTCTCACCGGCAGCCAGGCCGGGAAGCTGGAAGGGGCGGCTTATTTTAGAGCTCTCATGGGCAGGACACATAGGTAGTTGCTGGTGGTGGTGGTAGTGGTAGAGGACAAGTAAGATTAAGCCCTGGAAGAGGATTTAAAGATAATGTATAATATCAGGGTAAATACCTAGTACTAGTATAAATAATAAGAAACCAGAGGTGCTCAGTAGGTGCTTAAAATATCCTTGCTGAATTTTTGAGTTAAAATTGACAATGACACTGGCTTTGTGGAGCAATTAATATCTATTTCATAGCGTGCTATGAAGATTAAAAGTGCTAATGCACATAAAGTGCTTGATACAACACCTTGCATTTTAATAAACATCACTTACTACCATTCTCCCAAGACCTGGGCACGTAGGCAATGCTAATCAGCTGCTATGGAGTGTTACCTGGAAAGGCTTTCTGCTTGCCTTGTCATTTTACCGTATCGTATGCTTTCAGTTAAACATTAGTTTCTCCAGGGATCCTCTTTTTTTCAAGTATGCAAATTCCAGAGAGCATCGCTTCCCCCTCGGAGTAGTTTACTAGGTTCTAGGCATTTTTCTTACAATGGCAAAAGAGGACACTCAACGGCTGAGATTTGTGATTTCCAGGAGAAAGAGAGGAGGGAAATCAGGGCTTCTCATAGATGGCCAAATGGTGAGAAAAAGCAGAAATGTTCCACAGCCTTCCTGTCCAGCCTTCCGTTCCGTGCGAAAGAAAGGAGCTTTGTCTTCACAGCGATGAATTTACTCAGCCACGCCCCTGTAGGAGCCGGGCGGGGAAATCTGCAAGGTGACCAGGAAACAAGCCTGCCCCAGAGCGCCACCTGCTGTCTACCGCCTCCTCTCCCGCACTCCGGGCAGGGATGACTCCGTACTTCTCCTTTCTAGCACTACCGCATCCTAGCTCATCTGCACCAGAACGCCTTTGATTTTGGACCCAGGTTAGACATCCAGTGGCCAGGGCTTACTTCCCAGTGACCTTGAGGTTTGACACCCGAGCCAGTGCTCTAGCAGATGGCGGAGCCTGAGGCTTGGGATCCCATTCCGTGATTAAAGTACTTCATCTCTCCCGTCTGTGCTCTCCTAGCCCGGGGCGGTGGGAATAAGGCCATTGTGACCTTGACCCACTGGTGAAGCAAGAAGGAGGGGGCAGGAGTGACTCAAGCACCTTCCTTGCTTGAGGTCGAACCCTATTTTCGTCTCCGGAACTTGTCATCATCCAGCGCTACTTCCCCGCTGCGCAGAGGTGGCTGACAACTGGGAGCAGACCTCTGTCTCCACGGAGCCGGGACGCTGCCCTATAGGGACGAACTGGAAGACGCAGGCCTAGGAAGCTGGAGAAGTCCACAGGGTTGGGCCCCAGAAAACCTCGTGTTAGGACCTTTCTCTTCCTTGAGCTTGGGAAGATCAATCAGAGGGGGATTTAGAGGGGAAACTGAGGCCCAGAAAAGGCAGGGTATCCTCTTCGGTTTCAGTGCGCCCCTAGAGAAGAGTTAGAATGGGCTGAGCACAGAATTCCGCATCCTCGGCTTTCCCCCAAAAGCCTAGAAGCTCATCTTAGCTCTCTTTTTCGTTAGCACCCCAGGGTCCCTCCAGAGCACTGAGTCGACTCTCCGAAACGTCCTCTTTAAGGCGCTCTGCCCCTTTAAGACTCGAGGCTCCTCCCGTCGCGCCGTCGCTGACGCGTCTGGAGGCCCCGCCCCTAACGCACTTCCGCAGGGCCTCGGCCTCCGCGAAGCTGTCACGGCCCCTTTAAGACAGGCCCCGCCTCCGACCCCGCCCCCCACGACTCCCCGCTAGGCGCTCCGGGTGCCCCGGCTGGTCGTGCAGCGCGGCGCGCGGCGGTGAGCTCAGGACCTGGGGCGCGAGAACTGCCGAGCTCCCCTGACCCTGTGGTGGCCGATCGGGCCCGGGGCGGGGGAGCGGCCGGCCGCCCGCGGTGGTGGGGTGGTCGGTGGTCGGGAACCGGAGACTGCTGAGCCGAGCGGGGGAGGGGCTCAGGTGTTGGGCATGCCCTCGGGCGCCGGGCCGAGGGGCGCAGCGGGCCGGGCTCGGTGGGCGGCGTTTCAGCTGTCCCTTGCACAGTCCGCTCCCCGTCCAGTCGGCGCAGCGGCTCTTGGCGTTCCCTGGGGTGCAGGCCCTCTTTGTGGAAGCGGCTGCTGGCCGCTAGGGTGCCCGCTCCCTACGGGGTCCTACTCCTCGCGGGGGTGCCCGCTCTCCACTGGGCTTTGGAGAGGCGGGGCCGCAGCCAAAGCCATCGGGCGGAGGGGGCCCGTGGCCGGCGTCCTGGCCCACGTGGGACAGTCATCTGCCCACCTCGTTTAGGTAGCAGCTGAGTTGTTGGCTGGGGAAGGTCTGGCTTCGGGACCTCAGTGCCAGTCCTGTGCCCGTCAGAGAGGTGGTGGTCACCATGGCAATGCGGGAGCTGGTGGAGGGCGAATGCGGGGGTGCAAACCCACTCATGAAGCTGGCCGGCCACTTCACCCAGGACAAGGCCCTTCGGCAGGAGGGATTGCGGCCTGGCCCCTGGCCCCCAGGAGCCCCTGCTTCTGAGACCGTGAGTGTGCTTGAGGTGGCTGGAATGGAGGATACATTTGCACGTTTAAGGTGACTGTTCTCTCTGTCGTTGCTAGTAATAGTGATTACCACTTAGTACTGTGCTAAGCACTGTGCATCTTTACGTTGATGAAGGCCCCTATTTTACAGATGAAGAAATTGAGGCTTAGGGAGGGTTGGTGACTTGCCTAAGGTCAGGTACATGGTACTGCTGGAATTTGACTCCCGTGTGTGTGTCTCGTGTGCCTGTGGTCTCACTGTTCTACTATATTGTTTTTTTTTTTTTTTTTTTTCTTAAAGGTCTCCAAGCCTTTGGGAGTAGCCTCTGAAGATGAGGTATGTACATCAGTCTCTATTTTGGTTTTCTCATTGTGATTTTTTTTTTTTTAACCTTTACACTTAGTTTACCAGTATTTCGATCTTTGGACTCTCCTGACCAATGAGCTTTAAAAAAGATTCTTGTTTTTAAATTTATGGAAAGAAAAATCTGTTTTCTTCTGTTTCTCCAGTTTCTATTTCCCTTTCCTTATATCTGACAGCCGTAATCCCATTCAATGGGCTCTCTTTCTGGGACTTTCTGACCTTGAGGATTTATTTCATCATCTCTTTTTTGACAGTTGGTGGCTGAATTCCTGCAGGATCAGAATGTACCACTTGTGTCCCGTGCCCCTCAGACCTTTAAGATGGATGATCTCCTGGCGGAGATGCAGGAGATTGAACAGTCCAACTTCCGCCAGGCTCCTCAGAGAGGTGGGTCCAGAGTCTGGTGAGAAGAGAGCTCACTGTGTTCTGTGCAAGCAGGGCCCAAGAGCTTCCATATTTGGATGCTACCAGCACTGGGGAACTGAGATGCAGAGAAAACAGAAGGAACAGTGTTTTCATGTGCAGTTAGAGTTCCTTGGACACAATGGGATGGTACGTATATATTCTGTTTTTTCTCTGTCTCTGTCTCTTTTAAGCCCCTGGTGTGGCAGACTTGGCCTTGTCTGAGAACTGGGCCCAGGAGTTTCTTGCAGCTGGAGATGCTGTGGATGTGACTCAGGATTATAACGAGACTGACTGGTCCCAAGAATTCATCGCTGAAGTTACAGGTGAGCCTTGGCATTTTTGTGGGACATTGGACTTGACTTTCTTAGGTGATAATAGGGAATTGAATAGAAACTTTCATTAGTACTGGATTTGAACTGGATAAGGGATTTTGGTTACAGAATGAGGAGTTAGGTCTACCTCTTTTTTTGTCTAGAACTTTGTTACTATAGTTTAGTAGGGAGCAGCTAGAGATTGAATGAGTGGCAGAGTTGCCCGGAGAGAGGGAAATATTCACCACAGTGTCTGGGATTCAGGTAGTAGGTCATCCTCAACAGGATTGGGGTCTTGGAAGGTGTGATTGTGGAGTTCACAGGCCCTCTGTATCTGTGGGTTCCTCATGTGTGGACTTAATCAACTGTGGATTGAAAATATTTGGAAAAAATTTGGGTCTGTGCTAAACAGGTGTAGACTTTTTTCTTATTCTCCAAGCAGTGTGACAGCCATTTATGTAGCGTTTACATTGTATTAAATGCTGCAAGTAATGTAGAGATGATTTAAAGTATTTAGGAGGATATATGGGTGTGTGCAAATACTATGCATTTTATATGGAGGAGAGACTTGAGAATCTAGATTTTGGTATCTGTGGGGTGAGGGTGTGGGTTCTGAGAAAACTCCTTCAGGGATACCAAGGGATGACTGTGTATGGTTTTGGAGGGCAAAGACCCTATTAATGATGACAAAAATTGATGACAGGTAACATTTACATGTTGCATTATGTTCTTTTTTTTTTTTTTTTTTGAGACAAGGTCTCCTTATGTCATTCAGATTGGCTTTGAATTTATTATGTAGCCTAGGCTAGTCTAGAACTCACTGGAATCCTCCTGCCTCAGCCTCCTGAGTGCTGGGAGTGCTGAGATTATAGTTTTGTCTCATCATTCTGGCTTTATTATTATTATTATTTTTTAATGTTCTAGGTTTTGCATTAAATGCTTTGAAATACATTATTTAATCTCTTTGAAAACCCTAGAGATAGTTACTGTGTTTAACCCTAGCTGAGGTTTAGAGGCAAAGCAATTAGCTCAAGATGACTCAGGTTTGTAGGTGGTGATTGAGATTTGACTTTGGGCTTGAATGATTCCAGACCTTATAGACTGAACTGTTAGGCTATTCTGCCAGGCCTGCTTGTGCTCTTCTTTCATGGGTACAGACTTGAGAGTCGCAGCCTGATTTTCTATCTTTGAGAAAGTTCATTGCTCACTGCATTCCTTGGGATTGATTCTTCTTGCCCGAAGGCTGTCTGCTGAGGAGTGAGGTAGGGGGAAGCAATTATCTTGAGCCTTTCTCTTTCTGATTGCTGATAAAGAGAGGCGTTGTTCACCTTTCCCCACTTTGAGAAATTAAGAATACAGTAGTAAGGTACAGATGAAGAAAGTTACAAAGATTCTACATCAGTGATGGCAAACCTTTTAGAGTACCTAAACTGCAATCCAAAACTCGCTTATTACAGAGTGCCTACACTGCAGTTGAACCTGACTACTAAACCTGAGTACTTTTTAGTTTAGAAAAAGCAACTCATACTTTAACATCTTTTGCCTTAAAAGAAAAACAATGTGTGTGCCATAGGTTCACCACCACTGTTCTAGACTCTCAAGGAAGTCATATCTTGATAGTTGCTGAATTTTTTCAAAATGATTAATGGGGCTTAGTTTGTTTTTTTTCTTTCACCATTTTCTCCTAAAGGTAGGTCTTCCTCCACACACAAAAGAAAATCCCCAAAATCTAATAAGTAAACCTACCTTTAATAAAATCTCTTAGTCTTTTTTAAAATCAAGACTCAATTTCCCAACCATAGCTGGAGTTAAGGTAGCATAACAGGTACTCTTGTGTTCATTAATAGTGCTAAACACTGCATATTCTTAAACTCATTTGATTGTCACATGACACTTAGGTATATGTGCCTTATTACTGTTGTTGTTTAATCTAGGAGATGGTGTATGCTAAGTATGTGCTCCACCACTGAGCCACATGCGCAGCCCCTATAATATAAAATGTTAACATTTTGCAGATGAGGAAACTGGGATTTGGAAAGGTTTTTCCCAAAGTATACAATAATAGAGATAAGATTAAAACTCATGCCTTTTTGGTTCTAGGCTCCATATTTTTGATGATTGTTACATTAAACTTGAGAATCTTCCCTGTGGAATTGCTTCAGGTTAAAATCTGAGCTGTAGCTGCCAGATAAACTTTCAGTTTTCACACACCTCAAATATAAGTGCTGTTTCTTAGTATATAGAGTTCTGTTGTAAGGTGTGGTCACCAGTCATTTTTAGTAACTCAGGAAGGAGTAACTCAGTGTTATAAGCCTTGAAGAAGGATGAGATTTTTGTTAATTTCCCAAATTGCTTGCAACCCATGAAATCTTCCTTAACTTTTAAACAACTTTTGAAAACATGTTGAACCTGTCTTACCTGTTGAGTCCTCCTTGGAGAGCTGTTCTGTTCTGTACATTTTTCTGGAACTGTGCCTGTTCCACAGAGGCAGGAATGTGGGCACTCAGGAGGACAAGTTGAGCTGTGTGAAATCTGCCCTATGTGTGTCCTGTTGCAGCAATCCGTTGCTTCACACGTAGTAGGACTTTGTTAATGAATGGAAATTGGGAGAAAGGTAAAGGATGTTCATTTTCTTGTAATTCATTTCTTTTTATCTTTCTCATAGCACTTATAATAGGTGTGTATCAAATGATGTAGTTAATTGTTGCTTAATGGATTAAGTAGGTTTTGAGGCAAGAGAAGGTAATACTTTTTAAAATCTTACTATTTTATTTTATTTAAGACATGGTCTCACTATGGCCTTAAGCTTCCTATGTAGTGTAGGGTGGCCTCTTACCTCGCAGTCCTCCTGCCTCAGCCTACTGAATGCTGGCATTACAGGTGTGTATCTCCATACCGAGCTAAACTCTTATTTTAAAATCCTCATTACTAAGATTCTAGAATCAAGTTTAAGAGGAATCTAGAAGCTCAGTTTTGTTTGTTTTAGTTTTTTGTATGGGAATAAGTATATAGTCTCACAGAATGTTGCAAACAAAACAAAAATAGTACATAGGAAAGTTCTGTGTACCCTTCACCCAGTTTTCCTTGACAGTGACATTTTGCATAACTGTTGGTTATGTTCAATATCAGAATCAGTGACTTGTTTTTACAGTCCACAGAGCTCATTAGATTTCACTTTTTATGTGTCCATGTGTATGCATGCATGCATGAATAGTTTTATGTAGCTTTATCATATTTTTAGATTTGCCTAAGCACCATTAAAATCAAGACACAGAAGTCTTCCATCACCGTGTGAAACTCAGTTTTCAGTCTACTGTGTTTCCTGGTAAATCCCTCCCATCCTAAATCTTCTGGCCAAATAATTCTGCAACTGTGTTTGCTCAGATCTAAAGATAAAACGCATCCTTTAGTGTTCTTGAGTGTAGACAACCTCGCTTGGCTTGGTACATGAGGCTCATAGGGTAATCATGAAATGTAAGCCTGTACTTGCATGGGAAGTGCAGTGGACAGCAATAGCAAAAGATTGGCAATAAACTTCTCCTGGATGGTGTAAGAGACTGTGAAATAAAATGAATAATCTTGTTGTGATGCTTTTTGTTTTTTGTGTGGGTTTGCCACTAGTAGATAGTAATGATAATTGCTAGTATCTGTTACTGTGTGTTTTGGTCATAGAACACCCTATGAGATATCTATTATTATCCCTATTTTATAGATGAGGAATAGAAATGTAGAGTGCTGAGTAACTTGTCTGTAGACACACAGTGAGTGGTGGAGTTGGGATTTCAGTGAGGGTAGGTAACTCCAGAACATACATTGTTTTTCTCTTAGGGCTATTAATCAGACACACTTTCATTGATAAGAGTAGGAAGCTCTGAGTTTCTGATTTTGAGCTTGGCCTAGATGGAATGAATACATAATGAGAGACTGTAGGAGGCAAGCATTACAAATTGGATCTAGGTCAGTGGTTCCAACTCTTACTAACCTTTGTGACCTAGGACAGTCCCCTCCCTTCCTTGGGCTTAGTTGCTTCAATTTCTGTTGGATATGATTTCCTGTGAGGATTTTTTAAAGGTACTTGGAAGTCCAGTGATTGTTAGTCTGGAATTTTTATTTGGTTCTTTTGTTGGAGCAGATTGCCAGTGGCAGGAAATTGTGCGTTTTGTGGCTAGGAAATGTGGCCAAATGCCAAATTATAGCAATTTGGGGATCACTTTCCTCCCTCGTGGGTTTCCCCCGACCCCTTCACGTGCCTAGTATCTGTTGTGAAGTCCAGGTGCTTTTTAGTTTTTCTGTGGCTTCCGGTCATTGTGAGAAGCGCTTAACAGAAAAGTTCCTGGGAATTTGGGGAGCATCTGTTCTCTGATTTGAGGAGTCTGTGTGGCCAGAATACACTTTGGTGAAACCCTGGAGAGCAAGGCACAGGGACTACTTTTCAACAGAGTGGGACTAAGCACCTGGGAGGTGTGATGAAGTCTGTTGGGGTGTTAAGTGTCTCCTTTTCGGTCTCCCTGCTTGAACCAGCAGTCTAGGTGGAACAAAAGAATTATAGGAATCTATAAGAATTAGTGAGCAGAATCTGGGTATAATTGTTGAGAGTCCTTAAAATTAGGAGATGGGATCCACGACCAAAGATAAACTGCACACCATATTTTTAATTATAGGATTCACATTACTTATTTAGGTATTCTGGGACCATTGAGCCTTTGTTTTTCAGATTTTAACATTATACTTTCTTGGACTTTGAGGTCTTTGCTGAGATTATTCAGGCAAAGTCTCAGTTAAAATGGAACGAAAAGTTTTGTTGTACATTAATACTGAGGTGATAAATCTGCCTTCTCAAGAGTTAAAAGTGGGCCGAGCATGGTGGTGCACACCTGTGATCCCAGCACTCGGGAGGGTGAGGCAGAAGGATCTTGAGCCTGGGGTATGTAGTGCATTCTAGGCCAGTCTGAACTACCTAGTGAGACCCTGTCTCAAAACAAACACACACCAAAAAAAAAACACAAAACAACAAAAAAGCAAACTAAGAAACAGTTAAAAGCTATGACACATCTTCAGATCGGGAACAGAGACTGGATGACAGTGTCAGTGTCTGACTTGTGAGGCTGTGGGTTTTCATTTACTCTGTAGGAACCCTTCTTTTGTTGTTGATTTTTTCACTTCTCCTTGCCCCAGGACAGTAGGGCAAAGTCCTGGAGGTTGAGAAAGAGTTTAGCATGCTCAGTTACTCTGTTCCTTGATAATGTTTATTCTGATGTTGCAGCAGTGCCCTTTGCCACTCACTACAGCTTCTAAGATAATTTTTTGCAATTAAAAACCTGGCCTTCTAAAATCGAAACCAAATCTGGGACTTGGTCTGGGTGGTGGTGTTGAGAGCAGGTGCATTCATACCCAGGAGTCAGTTGTGTGCTTCAGTTTGGCACAAGTTCTGTACTTTCATGTTTTGTATTTTAGGTCTTGATTAGAAAATGAAAAAAAAAATCCAGTAGGAAGAGTAGACCCAGGTGTCTCTCATTCTAGCCTAGCATTCTGCTTCTCAGGGTCCTGGTTGGCATATTATGATGGACTGAAGCTCTTACTGTGGGGGTGGTGCGGCTCTGAGTAGAGAGAGACTAGGCTCCAGGTACTGATCAGGGAGCTGGGAACCCTGGTGTTTCTTTCTGAGGTCCGTGTGCTTCAAGAGTTTGGTTCTTAACCTTTCTGGAGCCTCCTAATTTGATCTCCTATCCCAGCTTCTTGGAACGGGGTGACCATTGGAGAGGATCTTGAAGACTTAGTGGAATTTTCTTTAGACTAGGGGGTCTCTGTGGGAGTAGTGGTGTTGTCTGCTGTGGCTTGGTTAGAGGATCTGTTGAGGTTGCATATTACTTTCTCAATGCCACATGGAACCTCGGGTGACTTGTGACTTCCCAGCTCTGTTCCTTGCAGACCCCTTGTCAGTGTCGCCTGCCCGCTGGGCTGAGGAGTATCTGGAGCAGTCTGAGGAGAAACTGTGGCTGGGAGAACCTGAGGGAGCAGCCACCACCGATCGCTGGTGAGTCCAGCTTCCTTGTGGAAGGAGTAGGGTATCAGAGTTTTCCTGGCCTCTTCCAACTCGCATTCTATTTTTTTTTAACTTTATTTATTAATATTTCTACTTGTATTGTTACTCCTATGAATTTATATTTTGGTTACAGGTAAGAATCCTAATTACTCCATCAGAAGTTCGTAACTTTATGTCCCCTGTTCCTGTTAATCTTGAGCCTGCTGCTCTCTGTTCCTCCTCCCTGCATAGCTTCTTTTGGGAAAATGAGAGGTTAAAAAAAAATGTAGCTAATACAGTGCTTTCCCACTCCTGCTGAAATGTCCTTCTGGAATGTAAATTAGTTTTTGGGTCCTCAACCAGAGAGATTTCTGTTTCCCTCGCCTTTCTTCCCAAGGAACCGTAGCTGCCCTGGGCCAGGATTGGGGAAAATATCACGGGGAGGGTGCCAGCAGACTGAGTTGTGTGAGTAGGTTTCCTCACCTATTCCAGGTATGATGAGTATCATCCTGAGGAGGATCTGCAGCACACAGCCAGCGACTTTGTGGCCAAGGTTGATGACCCCAAATTGGCCAACTCTGAGGTGAGCGACATCCCACTGTTACTGTGCTCAGCAGAGCTGGTCTCGGAAGGCAAGGTCGCTTCTCTCCCTCTACTTTAAAGAGGAGGTGAGAGTGTAGGTCTATTCCTTTCTTCCTAGAGAAAGAGACAGGATTCTGGTTTTTCCTTCCAATATTCTTTCCCTTATTTCCTTGCTAACTAACCCTTTGTCTTTTCTGGTGCCTCTGAAATCATTAGAGTCAGAAACCCTTGTCTTTTTGCTCTCTGATTTTTTTAAGGGCCTTGAGCCTATGTTGTTTTCAGGTAGAGGTGGCCAGGGGAGGGATGAGTGCAGGGTCCTCTTGGGCATGGTTGAGTGCACACCTGGAAGTCCTCTCCCAAGGTGCCTATGTGTGTCTCTGTGCCCCAGTTCCTGAAATTCGTGCGGCAGATTGGCGAGGGCCAGGTGTCCCTGGAGTCCGTTGCAGGGTCGGGCCGAGCTCAGGCAGAACAGTGGGCAGCAGAGTTTATACAGCAGCAGGTAGGACATTGTCACTTCCCAGCCTGTTTCAGCCAGCTGGTGCCCTGAACCTGGGCCTCAGTGTCCTGTGGTTCCAGATGGGAAAGCGATTTTATCGTTAGCTTGTCTTGGTAGAACCCAGGTCCTGAGTGGGTGGGAAAGAGAATCTGAGAATGTTCTCAGAGTCCAGGCTGGTGGTGTTTAGTGGGCCTTTAGTCTGTGTTAGTGGGAAGAAGGTTGATGGAGGTGGTACTGACTTTCTGTTTTTGTCGCAGGGTACCTCAGATGCCTGGGTTGACCAGTTCACAAGGCCAGTAAACACATCTGCCCTTGATATGGAGTTTGAGCGAGCCAAATCAGCTATAGAGGTGAGAGCAGATAGAGTGGGAGCGGGCTCCCTTGGGGAGAATGATACATAACATGGAAGGCAGTGAACATTGTTTCTTAATGTCCCTGGTCATCTGGGTCAGAATTATGAAGGATTCTGTGGGTGCTTTTCAGTGTGCAGACTCCTGGGTATCACTCCTGACTACTGTTTGAGAATTTAGGGTGGGATCTGGGAATCTGTATTTGAAAAAAGCTCTTTAGATGCTTCCTCACCACCCTGAAATTTAAGATCTAGTGCCCAGCGAGTGCATCCCAGAGACCGGAGGGCATTGCATGGTGGTCATGAAGGCTCGCCTCTCTCTACTGCCTTCCCTTTACAGTCTGATGTCGATTTCTGGGACAAGTTGCAGGCAGAGTTGGAGGAGATGGCAAAGCGAGATGCTGAGGCTCACCCCTGGCTCTCTGACTACGATGACCTCACCTCTGCTTCTTACGATAAGGTAGGAACCCAGGTTCTAGAACTTTCTTTAATGACTCTGCTTTAATTCTGAATTTGTAGAATATTCACACAAAGGCCATTTCAATATTTTTGTAAGCTACTTTCTATGCAAATTGAATCATACCTTTGCCCTTGTTATCCTTCAGTAATTGAATGTATGCTTTAAACAATGGCTAATAGGATACTCTTGTTAATTATGAAAGCCTAGTGGCATGGTACTCTGTAGATGGTTGTGCATGATGCATTAAGAGCACAGCTTTAGGGGTCTGACAGAGGCATGTTGATAAGATTCCTGAATCCTTTGGTGGGGACTATCTCCCTGCCTCCAAACCTTAATATATAGCTACTATTTTTTTCAGAAGTTCAGTTTACATTCTAATTTCTTTCTTTCTTTCTTTCTTTTTTTTTTTTTTTGAGACAGAGTCTTACTATATAGTCCAGGCTGGCCTTGAATTCACTATGTACCCCAGTCTGGCTTTGAATATATGGTGATCCTCCTGCCTCAGCCTCTTGAGCTCTGGGATTAGAGGCTAATCTCTTTTTGGAGGTACCGACTATTTGTCCAATTTAAGGTTTTAAAGAATTAAATAATTTAAGTATTAGAAAAATTTCCCAGCAGTTAGCGGTAAAAGATGATTGAATTTTGCATATAGCATGTGCTATTGACCTAGAAGTATAAGTTACATCAGGGTCTTACTTAGGGGTTGTAGAGTATTTGGGGATGAGGCTAATGAGCTCCTTACCGGAAGCATGAGGAGAAAGGGAAAGAATTGCTTGGTTTTAAAAAAGGCAAAACAGGACCTGAGTGATGCTTTTTCTCAGCCCAGATGTGGTTGGGGAAGGATTATGAGACTAGAATCAGAGCCTGAGATGCACACCAGGGTGTAGGAATAGATCTTGGCATAGTGAGGGAGCTGTACAAAGCCTGGGCGGAGTTCAGTTCAGGATGACTTCAAAAAGGTTAGGGAGTGGTGGTGCATGCCTGTAATCCTATCTCTGAGAGGCCGAGGCAGGAAGATCACAAGTTTGAGCCCAGCCCAGGCAATTTAGTAACTTAGCAAGACTCTTTCTCAACTGAAAATACCTACTGGAAAAAAAAAAAAAATATATATATATATATATATAGAGAGAGAGAGAGAGAGAGAGAGATTAGGTTTTGAGAACCAGTGAAAATTGGGTACTAGGAAAATACCTAATTTTGTTCATTATTCCAGTCTGATCTCCTGGGTTTTTCTGAGAACTTACTTGTGTGGTACAGTAAAGGAGAACTTCTTCCTTGGGACCTTGCTCTGTGATTTGCTATGATTCAAGTTCTTCCTATAGAATTCAGATAAGAAAGAATGGGAAGACTTACCTACAGACAATACTTTTATTATTCTGTATTAACAGTTTGGTAAGTTACCTAAACCCCATTAACTCATGAGTGGCAAGTTACACATTTTAGAGAAAAATTTCTATGCTTTTGATAAATGTAGACATAGTATTTACTTCATATGAGCATTTCTTGTTAGCATTTATTACTTGTGTATTTATGATGTGCTGGGCAGAATACATTTTTTAATTAAAAGCTTAAAAATATAATTAGATTTTTAGATTCATAAGCCCCATTTAACATTATTGATACTTGAGACATTGTAAAATTAGGATTAGAAAAACTTGCATTAATGTTTTATAAAAAATACTGTACTTTATGGGTAAGGGATATAGCTCAGTGGCGGGTGCAAGGACCTGAGTTTGATTCCCGGTACCCAAAAAATAAAAAAAAAGAAATAAATCAGACATGCATATGTAAACATCATATTCTCTTACTAGTGTGAGAAGCTGAAAGAAACAATATATGTATGTGTGTGTGTGCATATATATATATATATATATGTATATATATATATATATGTAAATATGGTTAAGGTAGTTATACTACTGATTTCTCTGAGTTCATTGAAGGGAAAGATTTGTGCTGGTGCTGCTCAGACAACTGAATGCAGATGTGCTCCAGGTGACTGATTTGGGGATGGCAATGTGCAATGTGTGTACCATTGTTGTCCCCCGATTGTTGTGTTTTGAAATTTTATTTTTCTCTTTGAAATAAAATGGATCTGAAAAAAATTACTGTACTTTATTGCTCACTATTAGTGAGCAGTTCAGACATAATGCTATATTGGCTTTGGTTAGAGTTTTCAGAATTTTTTTTTTTTTTTTTGGTACCGGGGATTGAACTCATGACCTTGCACTTGGCAGGCAGGTACTTGGTGCCACCGAGCTAAATCCCTGACCCTGAGTTTTCAGAATGTAACAGGGATGTCAAGCTTATTCTGCACTCTGTAGGGGTTTGAAGTTTCCTTCAGAGGATTCTTTTTCCATCTATGCAAATATTCCCCCTGTATGGGGGATTGAACCCAGGGCCTTCACACTGAGCTGCATCCCCAATCGTTTTTTATTTTGAGACAGAATCTTGCCACACTGTCCATGCTGGGCTCAAACTCCCCATCTTCCTGCCTCAGACCCCAGAGTGCTGGAGTCAGAGGCATGTGTCTTATGCCTGGCTGAGTGTTGAAAAATTCCTTTCTGGTTAGTAACTGATGAAACCTCCCGGAGAACAGATAGCAAGGCCTGAAGGAAATTTAGAGATGGCTCTTGCAGAAGGATGATGTTATTTGTTTGTTATGTTGTCTTCTGAAGATACATGAGGAGCATTCAGATCACTCCTGGCTGTCCATCACATGCAGGCTGATGTCTCTCAAAACATTACCTAGAACAATGAGGATAATACCTATTAATAATAGTATTTTAAACTTTTTGCTAAGCTTTGATTAATATTCTCATTTGATGCTCCCAGTAGTTTTGAGAGGCAGAAATTGCATTCATTAGAAAGTTGCATTATAGATGACAGTAACCTCTGTTTTCCATGTGGGTTACAGCATGGATTGATGATGGGCAGTGGTTGAGTTTGAGTATAAAAGGATTTGTTTTATTGCGTTCTGAGAGTCTAGGGCAGGGGCCAGCAAACCAGGCCTGTGGAATAAATTCGCCCACTGTTTGTTTTCGCATGGCTCTGTGGCTGAGAACAGTTTCAGTAGTTTTAAATGGTGAAAGAAATAAAAATAAAAGAATAGTACTTTGTGACACAAAAATTAAATAAAACTGAAATTTTAGTGGCCCTAAATAGATTTATTGAAAGAGACAGTTTTCTTTTTTTTTTTTTTTTTTTTTAACATATTGTCTGTGGCTGCTTTTGCACTACTGTGATGCAGTTGGGTAGTTGCAGCCTAAAATATTTATTGCTTGGCCTTTTACTGAAAAATTTGACTGAAATCTGGTCTAGGGTCTTTTTCTGCCAGTTGAAGTTTTGTTCTGTGTGTGTGATAATGGGGAATGAACCCAGGATCTCATGCATCCTAGGCACATGCTTGACCGCTGAGCTACATTCCCAACTGAGTATTGAATATTGTACAAAGATGTCCCCAATGCACCTGTACCAACTTCCTGCCATGAACATAATCAGTTACGAACTGCAGACGTGTACTAGTAAAAAACCAGAATTACAAAAGAAAGATATCCCAAGATCATAATAATTTTCACCATAAGTATACTTCTTATGTGTCTACCACAACTTCATCTCCTCTAGCTTCTTTCACTTCTTGAATCCCGTTGGAATACTTTAATTTTCCTTTGTAACAAGTGTTAATTTGCCACTGATAGCTTAAAATGGTTTAAGACTCTGCTAGTAATATTTGTTTCTGATTCTATGCCAGTTTCTCTATAGTAATGAAATAGGGTGTCATGTTTTTCTTAGGTAGTTGCATTCTGATTTGTTCTTTATTGTATTTTAAACTTTGTTCCCATTTTGGTGCATTGTTTTGGAATGATAGCTGTTTATTTTCCCCCAAAGGAGTCTTATTTTCTTGTCTCAAGTCACCAGGCTTACTAGGGACTTTCATCTTACTTTCCTACTTGACATCAAATGTCAGTCCACAAAGGTTTGTAGGTAGTATTATAACGTCTCAAGTGAGAAATCCTAGCTGAAAGAGAGCAGAGTCTCATGGAAAGTATTCTCTGTTTTCCAGATTTTGCAAGTTAGCTTTCAATTACTACTTAGATACAGATTATTATTCATATTTACTAAGAATGAAATTGGGGCATAAATTAACATCTTTCAGATGTTTTCCATTCTGTGCATATGCCTGACCTTAGGATCTAGGTAAGAATTGCATTTGAATGACGAGGTTTCTGACTTTTTTTTTTTTTTTTCTTTTTTGGTACCGAGAATTGAACTGAGGGGTTTCTGATTCTTAAATTGCACTTCCTTCACACAGTATCACAGTATCACGTTGTCTTAGTTGCTTTTCCCATTGCTGAGACAAAATGCCAGGCACCCAAAGTTAAAGGAGGAAAGGTTTATTTAGCTCACAGTTTGTAGAGATTTCAGTCCATAGTTGGCTGGCTCCAAGGCAGGGTGGCATGGCAGAGGGGCATTGCAGGAAAACAGTCCATCATGGCAAGCAACCAGCAAGTAGCAAGCGGCAAGCAACCACAGCAGCCCCCTTTCTGTCCCTTATGTTCTATCAAGGCTACCTGTCCTTAGGGCGGGCAGCACTCACCCACGGAGGGCCTTCCCATTATCCACACCCAGAACTTCCTGTTACCCAAACCAATCAGTGGACTAATTTAGTAATCATACACCCTTAATGCCAGCATCACACACTTAATCCCTGCGTCATACATGCTAAACCCAGCCACCTCTGAAAAGCCTTACCTACAACTGTGAGGCTTTGGGGGGACATTCAGATACAAACCATAACACACATTATTGAAGGGTAGTAAGAAATGCACTTGGAATAGTTAAGGAGAGTTTATCTCATTACTGTAATAAGCAAGACCTGTTAGTAAACGTGTTCTGTCCAGTGGTGAGAAGTCAAGGATATGGGAACATAATTTTATGAATCATCTCATAAATCAGCTCTTCCCCAGCATAGATCAGAGTCTGTAGGTTTGTCTGACTTTTCTCTCTCTCTTTTTTTTTTATACCAGGAATTGAACTTGGGACCTTGTGCCTGCCAGGCAGGCGCTTATGCCACTGAACTAAATCCTTGGCCACTTTTCTCTTATTTAAAATAGCACATGGCAGCATGAATCTGACAATGAACAGTTTTGCTGGAGGCATAGAGGATCTTTATAATATGGAGAATTGGCCAGCATTTAATTTGGATGCCTGTGTGGAAACCTTCAGCTTCTGCATATTTGTTCTGGTCATTGTCCTTGCTGCTCTGTGATGATCCCTCCTAGAGAGTTTCTTTTCATTATTCTATTCTATTCTATTCTGGTTC
>RJWT010021850.1:0-17398 GCA_004365215.1 Cuniculus paca
TCAAACAGTCTGCAGGAGGAAACACGGCTCCTACTGGATGCGTAATGGGCCAAGCTGCTGTCCCAGAGACCTTGCAGGAGCTGGGAGCTGAGGCCCAGCCACTCTTTGCAGCAAATGAAGCAATGTGCATGACATAACACTGGTGTTCCAGGCTTAAACATGGGCTACTCCTCCCACCTCTCTTCTCCATGTCTGCCTGAATTTTCTTCTATGGTCAACCTGAACCCAGAAGAGGCAGCTTTGGGAAGTGTAGCTGGTGGAATTCAGTTGCACTGAGACAATAAAAAGTCACTACGATTGTCTTATTAGGTAGTCAGAATGCGTCTTATGTATATTATATAATCTTGACTGTACACAGAATACCTTCATTGGCCTAGTTTAAACATTTGATAAAAGTACGTTATGATTTCACTTGAACAGTATTTCTTTTGTTCCAACATTGGAATTGTCCATTATATTTTCTAGAGTTTTTCATAGTTAGACTGGAGATTTTTCTCCTTTTTGTATTAGTATCAGATAAATGTCAACAGAAAGACAGGCAATATGGTAGTACTAAGGAAACAGCAGTTTCTTTTCATTTTTGTTCATATATATGAATATATATTCATAACTATATGTGTATATTGTGTTACATCAATTATCACTGTAATTTCCCTCAACGCTTTTTGGAAGTATATCAGATCTACAATATAAAACCAGAAGATTTGCATGAGTGTACTTGATTTCCACAAGACTCATCAAAGAAAAATCTAAAGAATCCCTTTTAATCCACACTCACATTTCCAGAGAAGAATTCTCTTAGTGAACACTTATTTCAAGAAGTGTTTGGAAATAAATGCACAGTCACAACGATCACTCCATAATCAAAGTACAAGTCCTCTTCTTCATGTGTGCACTGGTTTTTCTTTTGTGTTTAACTTTGAGCTGAAGCTAAAATTAGTCCTGATTCTCGGTTAAAAATTCTTTGTGCAAGGGCTGGAGATGCAGCTCAGTGGCAGAGCACTGGCCCAGCATGTGTGAGGCCCTGGGTTTCACTCCAAGCAAAACTGAAACAAAACAAAAGCAAGAATTCTTTACCCAGAATATAAAACAAATATAAATAGTCCAAATATAAAATAAATATAAAATTAAATAATGCTTTTGGATGAATATAAAATAAAACTTTTAGATGAAGATTTAAATTACAAGCCTACTAAAAAGCTTTTAAATATAGTATCCGGCCTGGTTTTTCATTTATGTCACTATTTTGAGATCTTATCTTAAATTCTTAGGAAACGCGAACTGCAGTTTTTGGTTCTAAGCCCTCGGGGTATTGTTCTTTGGCATGAGAAATGCAAATGCTTATCAGATGACCATTTTATTTTGCCTGGAGAAAAGTTCATGTAAGATGATGGATTTAAGAATAACACCATTATTTCTAAGATGTAATTTATTCTCTGAAAATCTTCCTGGGATATATAATTTTGCGACTGACCAAACTGTGCTTCCTTATTTAAAATTCTTGCTGGGTTAAGATGGTAGAATGAGTTCACAGAGATATGTCTGACTAAATCAGTGTTTTGCTTTGTCCTCCCCACTTTTTCTTCAGTGTGGGGTGATATTTGTGAGATTGTCTGTAGAGGGGAAAACAGCTGGTCTGGGACTTACTGTTCTAGCTATATTCAGTTTCTTTCACAGATTGGGCTCCTGGTACAATTACACAGGTACTGATGAGATGCGTATGTATTATCATCATTACGATCTCAGAATCTAAAATTGATATGGAATAGGTGGACTCTTCAGAAAATTAAAAGGAAGCATTTCAAAGATATTTGGGGGAGCCGGGCGTGGTGGCGCACGCCTGTAATCCCAGCACTCGGAGGCTGAGACAGGCGGATCGTTGTGAGTTCAAGACCAGCCTGGGCTACAAAGTGAGCTCAAGGCCAGCCTGAATGGCATAGTGAGACCCTGTCTCAAAAAGACAAGGGCTGGGGATTTAGCTCAGTGGCCTAAGCGCCTGCCTGGCAAGCTCGAGGTCGTGAGTTCAATCCCCGGTGCCAAAAACAAAAAGCAGCACAGGCACTGCAGATCGAGGGGCTGCAGGCGGCCCATGACAGAGAGGTGGATCTGCAAGTATCTCAGCACGGAGTAATGATAGCTGAGGTGGCTTGAGAAGTGACGAGGGACAAGAGTCAGCCACCCAGGGCACCGGGGTCTTCCGAGGAAAATGGAAGCTCACCATGTAGGGAAGCCGACCCTTCAGGAACGAGTTGGTTTCCTGGCAGTGGTCACAGGTTAGGCTCCTAGGTCCTATAAATGCACTGCCACAACAGCGGCATTTTATTCCTGGAAGTTTATTTTCTGAGAGAAAAACCCCAGTTATGAAAATAAACAGAAAAGGAGTAATACAGAAATATATGCTTTTACAAATCTCTATCGAGAGCTTCGTAGTGAAGGTTTCGTTGAGGGAATTTTTTTTCTTGTTGCATTTACTGTGCTGAAGTTATCTTCTCTTCCTTTTAAATCTCCCTGTGGCACATGTATAAATACTTCATTTTCCCAGGGACCTTTGCATTGATTAAAGGTCCCCAGGGACGTTTGCCTTGAAACTGCTGGCTAAAAATCAGATTCATTTATTTGTTCACTCAATAAGTATTTATTTAACACCTACTATTTGAAGTATTGTTCTAAAGGCAAACAAAAAAGACAAAGATTCTACCATCATGGAGACTTTTTATCTACTGGGAGAGAAACACAATAAACACATGTGCACAGGTGGACACACACACACACACACACACACACACAAACACTAACACCAGGCACTGAGGAGGATACTAAGGGCCATAAAGAAAAGGAAGCAGCTGAGGGCAAGGGAAAGAAGAGCGGTGGGGACTCTTTCATGGAAGTGTTTCTTCGTACAGGTCAGGGAGGTCTTTTCTGTGGTGGTGACACTGACCAGAGACCTGAGGCGATGGGAGACAGCCTGTGTGAAGGCTGCCGATATCTCTGGGTGGTGTGCAGATCGTGGGCAGCAGCTCTAGTCATGACTTCATTGCAGATTTCTTGGTGCGAACACAGAGGTAGATCCCGTCCTTTGCATCACCTCTGGCTTCAGTGCCCCCTGGGCCTCCAGGCAGATGTGGGCTTCTTGGTAACATCTTTCCAAGTCACTGGCAGAAGGTGATGGTGGTGGGGGAGCTGCTGATGGTGGCGGTGGTGTTGGCATGGGCGATGTTGATGTTCATGGCGTTGATGGTGTTAATGTCTCGTTGATGGTATGGGTGTTGGTGGTCTTGATGCTGTTGGGGTGTTGGTGGTGATAGGGGTGTGTGTGGGTCTCGAGATAAGAAAGGTTTAAATAACAGAGGACGGGGGGACAATATTCATGAGATCCTAAACACACAAATAACTTCTCATTTTAAAATACCCATCATGATGATAATAATTGGCATTTTGAGAAAGCATTTACTATGTGCCAGACATTCTTTTCAGTATTTTGCATGACATATCATTTTACTGTGTTAGAAATTCTGTAGCTACTACTCTCGGGGTGGGTGAAAACAGAGGCTTAGAAAGTCTGAATAACTTGCTCACAGTTAAACACCGAGTGACAAGGACAAGGTTTGAAATGAAGTCTGTCCAGCGTCAAAACCTAAGCCTTTTACTGACCACTGTGGCGTCCTACCTCCAGGGGTGAAGCTCCTGATGGTAGCAGGGGAGGGCTGGGGAGAATATTAGTGGTGAGAGAGCGAGGCAGTACTTCAGACAGATTTCCTGACCACCGGCTGGGCGCCCTGGAGATGCAGATGCATAGTCTCCAGAGTAAACGCAAGCCCTCTGTGCTCTCAAGCATAGTTTATGACTGATGGGAAAGTGAGCAGACTTCCTTACTGGTCATATAGAAATGCATGGAAAGTTCCACAGAAACTTCGTTATCTAAAGTGTCTTACAGAATTGCATCTTTAAGAAGACGGAGTCTCCGTAGATGACATTCAGTGCCTCTGTGGAGGTTGAATGGAGGAGTGAGAATGTTGAGGTATAGCTATTCCACAGTTAGTAATGGACTCATCAGTCCAAGGAAGCTGCTAGAGTCCACAAACTCAAGCCATAATTAGGACTAGACTTCTGATGAGTACAACAGAATTATGTTCTCATATAATACCTCAACATTATCACTAAGTCAATACTGAAAATTATTTTTTAAAATATGCCTTGTAAATTTAGATAACAGCTTATAGTTGTAAGTGTGTTTGGTTTATTTCTTTCTACAGAGAATAGGATGTAAGTTCTTTAAGCCAAACCTCTAGGCATCATCTTAATACTTAGCCAGACCGATTGGTGAACAAGTTGGTTAGAATAATTAAGGTCGTGGTTCCCATAAAGAGCAGCTCTGTGGGCCACCTCATTCTCCAGCCATTGCAGCGTCTGCCGCTGGTGCTTAGTTGGGCTTCTATCTCATATCTGCTCACTTGTTTATAACTCAAAAACAAAACACTTGATGGAAAACTGATCAGAGAGGTAGAAATTGGATTGTGATTTTAGTTTAGGTGAATTTCTCCCTGTGTAAACAAAGCATGAACTCTTTTTGTTTTGTTTTGTTTTCTTTCTCTTGCAGAAAGTTGGCCTGTGCTTTTATTTTGTAATTATTTTGCATGTTGAAAGTATCATAAACTCATGGAAGCATTAGACGTGCGGGACATGAAACCTCTTTGTCCCTCGAATAGTTGAGTGTGTCTCCAAGGGCATCATCCTTCCTGGGCACACATCAGACCAAGAAGTTAATGTGGACACATTTCTACCATCTAGTCCTCAGACCCACCTGTGTTTCACCAGTTGACCCCATAATGTCCTTTATAGCAGTGAATCCAGCTCAGACCCACTTACATTCTTTTTTTTTTTTTTTGGTACTGGGGATTGAACTCATGACCTCACGCTTGCCAGGCAGGTGCTTACGCCACTGAGCTAAATCCCCAGCCAGACCCACTTACTATGTTTACTAGTCCTTGGCCTCCAGTTTCCGTCAGCCCGGAATAGTTAGTTCCTCACTTTCTTCATGACTTCCATGACCTTGGCTCTTTTGAAGATCACAGGCCAGGCACTGTGTACATTTTGAATCCTTCCATTTGGGTTTGTGTGGCTTCCTCATGATCAGGTGCCGCTTATGAACCGAGTTGACAGAAATCTCACAAAAGCGACCCTGTGCTCACTGCATGCCATCTTCTGGCTGGTAATTTAAATTCGTGCCATCACTGATGACATGCACTTTGGTCCTTTAAGTTAGGGTCAATTGGGCCATCTCGCTGTAAAGTTGCTCTTTCCTTCTGTCATTAATAATTATTTTATGGGAAAGTGCTTTGAACCTGCATAAAATCCTGCTTCTCATTAAATTTTCATTTTACAATTTATTTTCATCTGTGTGGAGTTACTCTTTCCTATTTTGTTCAAGGAGTCATAGTCTGTTATTATCATTATGTATTTTGCTGCTGAAATTTTCCCTAGTTCAGTTGCAGTTCAGTTGAATTCCCTTTCAAGACGGCTTCTAAGTCCTGGGGACATGGCCATCTTTGTTCCTTGAGAACTTCTTTATTTTCTTGCACAGTTAAGATCTTCCAGGATCTTTTCATGTTTTCCCAACCCAGACCTGGAAGCAGCCATCTGTCAAAGGGTTCTGGGCCCCTTTTAGAGGAGAACATTCTGTAGGAGCTAAGATCTGTATGCTACTAGTGCTTGTCTCTATCAGCTGGGGAAAAGTTCACTAATTTCAGTTGCTCTTAGGGGACAAAGTTGAGAACATACACACACACACACCCACACCCACATTTCTACATGAATCTCTATGTATTAAAAGATATGAGCTAACACCAATACCAGTTCCAATCTAGCACTATAACATTCATCCTGTGTTCTTTAATTTTTCTCTAACAGTGATGATTCTGGCTTTCCCTATCCTTAATATATTTGCTTGCTTGACGAATCCTTCCGTATGTGACCAATCTCTCATCCTTGCTATCACCCCCTCTCCACATCTCCCTCTTCCCCCTCAAGCTCTCAGTCTCTGCCCACGTGGATGGAGTTGGTTCATATACATAACACTTCTGAATTCTTTTTGTTCTCTCTTCTTCCCTCCATCTCTTAATCTCCTTCCCATTTGAAGAAAATCTATCTCCCTACTTCCTATTATCTATCTTTAATTTTGTTATTTATTTATATTTTGGGTGTCTCATGTAAAAGAAACCATGCAGTATTTAAGCTCGTGTGTCTGATTTATTTCACTTAATATTATAGTCTCAAGTTGTATTCATTTTACTATGAATGACTCATTTATCCTTCTTTATGGCAGTGTAGTGCTCCATTGTGTATAAATACCCCATTTTCTTTTTTATTCATTCATCTGTTGATGGATATATAAGCTACTTCAAAGATTTAGCTATTAATGAGTTGTTCTGCTGTAAACATAGATAAGCATGCAACCCTAAATATGATGTTTTTAACTCTTTGGGGAAGATACCTAGAAGGTAAATGGCTAGGTCAAATGGAATTTCTAGTTTTAGTTTTTTGATGAATCTCCATACTGATTTCCATAGTGGTTGTACCAGGTTGCATTCCCACCAACAATGTAGAAGGGTTCCCCACCCTCACCCTCAGCCTTGCCTGCATTCATTATTAAACTGTGTGATCTTGAGCTAATGGGTTAACTTTTATTTATTTACTTAATATTTTTATTTTTTATTTTTGTCTTTTGAGGCAGGGCCTCTCTAAGTAGTTCAGGCTGGTCCTCAACTAACTATGTAGCCCATGCTGGCCTTTAACTCATGGCAATCCTCCTGCCTCAGGCTCCTCAGTGCTGGGATTACAGGTGTGCACCACCATGCCCAGCCTGGGTTAACTTTTAATATCTATTTTTCTATCTGTAAAATGGGCAAGTACCTCCCTTATAGTGTCGTTTAGAGGATTGAGAGATTTATACATACAACACTCAAAATATGCTATGCGATTATTTTAAAAATATCCTTAGAAAAATATGCAGAGTAAATAAATAGAAAAAGGCCCCAAGCCGGGCATGGTGGCGCACACCTGTAATCCCAGCACTCGGGAGGCTGAGACAGGAGGATCATTGTGAGTTCAAGACCAGCCTGGTCTACAAAGTGAGCTCAAGGCCAGCCTGAACAACATAGTGAGACCCTGTCTCAAAAAAACGAGGGCTGGGGATTTAGCTCAGTAGCCTAAGCGCCTACATGGCAAGTGCAAGGTTGCGAGTTTGATCCCCAGCAAAAAAAAAAAAAAAAAAACAAAGAAAGAAAGAAAAAGGCCCTGAAATGAGACACAATTATAAGCGTAGGGGACAGCTGGCAACTATAAGATACCATCACAGACAGCAAAACAAAACAGAAAATAATCGCTGTTTCCCTAGACTCGCATTCTGGAGCGAGGGAGGCCTTCCACAAAGGTTATACATATGTCAATCTGGGGGCGTTTGTGTGACGCTGCTGATATCAGGAAATGAGTGGAGAAGAGTAAAGGAATGCGGTGTGGGGATGCAGCTTCAGCGGCTGTGAGGGTCCACCTTGCTGAGAAGGCGTCCCTAAGCTAGGGAGCAGTGAGCTAGGCTACTGGGGAAGAAGGCGCATTACAGATGGAGATACCAGCCCTCACTTTCCCCTTCAGGGTGTTAGTTTACAAACAAAGTTTTCGGCCCCTTTGTCAAAGATCAGATCTTACGTAAGAAACCCAAAAGTATAGGTAATTTAAAGGATAAGTTAAAGTATTAAAAGGATAGGCAATAAGAAATAGTTAACTGAATCTTTTGCAAATAGAAGGGAATCCAGAGAGGGAGGGAAGGGGAAGAGAAATAAAAGGAACAAAATCTGCTAAGTGCATGCATCTAGCCCCAAAAGTGGATGTGAACACGATGTACCCCAAGCATGCGCCAAAAAAAAATTTTAAATTAAAGTTGTCACGCTCCCTCCCCACCGGGGATTTGTCTCTTCGCTCCAGTTCCTGTTACGAAAGGTCCCAATTCGTACTATTTTAATATGCTCCAGTAGATAAAAAGGCAAGCCCTTGCTATGTGAACAAGTCTTCATTCCTGGTAGCCCGGGATGTTTCGGCTTCCTTACTTAGCATTCCTTTGTAACCCTTGTAACTTTACAGAGAACCCGGGAGAAAACTGTAGAAGGAGGATAGGGATCTGCCCCCGCCCGCCCTCAGCCTTCCGGAATGGGGTGTCACGGAAAGATGTGAGTGGTGTTCCCTCTCCGAGTGGGGGTCCCACTCCCCGCCACCATACGAGGTAGTGAAGTGAATAAAGGTCTCTGGTTTACGCTTCTCTTCTTTGATCAGAATGCCGACTCACACAGGGAGATTTATTTTTACAGGTCAGAGAGTACGTCCACCGCAGTATGCAGCCCACAATGTTTTGGTTATTGTGTCTCTTATTTTCAAGTAACAGGAAGACACTCATTTTTAAAAATATAAAAAGTTAACATTGGGGTTTTAAAATTCTGGGGTTTTCTGGCTTGTTCCTCTGAACTCCTCACAATGTTGTATGTGCTGGAAAGTTCTCTGAGAGCTGAAAGATAGTCTCAACTATGTCTTCATAGGTTTGATTAAGCAACTGTTACAATTTTAAATGTTTAAACTATCACGACATACGAGGCCCACAGCACTCTTAGGAATGAGATGAGTATTGTCCAGTGAAGTCTAGTAAAAATGTTGTTTGGTAACTGGGAGCAGTGAGTTCCACTTTCAAAGGAACTTTCTGTCTCTGGGCTATGGCACTGACATCTAGTTCCACGTCACCTAAAGAGCAAGCTATCAACACGAAAGACCAGATTCAGCTGATAGGGGTGAAGGCTCACCCTTGCTAGGGTACACGGCCAATCAGAGAACCTACAGGCAAGAGAGCAACTGAATGGCTGCGTGCTTTCAGATTGGCAAGATAAGCAGGGTGGTGAGAAGGCTTGCGCTCGACATCCTTAGTGACCAGTGCACTCATTTCACACCTGGACGTCCTCTACTGGAAGTGGACCTTATTTCTTTTTTAAATGTATTTATGTATGATTATTATTATTATCAAAGAGGAGAAAAACATAGTAAAAACAATGATACAGAGTTTCAGAGCAAGATGATAGGAAATTAACAGTGATTGATAGATTGCGTATTGTTATCTTCAAAGTACTTGAGTGGACCTCATTTCTAAGAAAGCTTTGTAATCTCAGGTTGTATTAATGGCAACACAGTGTCCAGATCAAGGCAAAAACCAACACATCAGAACTCGGCACCAGAGAAACCAGTTTAGAATTCTCAGTCTTTGGTTCTGGTTGAGTTACTGTACCCAGGGAGACGGGAGGAGGTGGTGGGATGTGCAGAGGAGATAGCTCCTGCTAGGAAAAGTGTGGCCAAGAAGGGGATCAGAGCAGGCAGCTAATGGAATGGAAACCAAGCCTGTGGCCGCGGGAGGGTGGCAGCGGCAGATGGCTGTGGGAACTGTACTTCACCCAGGTTTTCCATTTGGTTAAACGTTGTTTTTCCTTGACATTGTGTATTGCTCTTAGACCGCGGAATTGCTTCCTATCATCTTTCTCTGTGACTGCTGTGGAGCACCGTCACAGTTTATGGTTAAGTGTGGGGATTGCCTTCAACACAGTGAAGTTTTTCACGCTCCAGTGGTCTTTCTTAAAAATAAGGACTCGGTTTATTCCTAAATGAGGGTATGTGGTTTTCTGTCGCTCTCATTTTCCTTTGGGACTGAACTCAGGGTTTTGGGCATGCACAGGCTAAAGCTCTACCATGATTAAAACCCTACCCTGGACTCTTTGCCTTTGTTTTGCTTAAGAACAGCCACTGTAGGGCTGGGGATGTAGCTCAGTGGTACAGAGCTTGCCTAGAGTGTGCAAGGACCTGGGTTTGATCACTGTTGACACAGAGAGAGACAGACAGACAGAGACAGAGAGACAGAGACAGAGACAGCAGGGTCTAGGACACCTGTTTTGGTAATGGGACCCACATTATTTTACCTCTTTCTGTAAAGATGGGGTTGATTGCTATTCCCTACCACTAGAGGATGTCTATTTAGGGTCAAAGGTCAGAAGAGAGGCCTCTGAATTTGCAGTCTCAGTTTCCTACTGGTACCATTAAAAAGAGAGTAAAAACCATGTATTTTTCATCTGCTCACGCTGGATATTAACCCCCTGCCTGTGCCCTGTGCCTGATGGGCCACAGCCCCTGGGTCCCTAGTAGGCTCTGGGTTATAGTTGGGTTTGGCTAAAGGGAAGCAGGAGCAGAAAGTCAGGGAGGGAGGAGAGAACTGTCAGGAACCCGTTTCCCCCACTCCTCCTTGTGGTTTGCCCATGGCTGCATTTCCCAGCTGGAGGCCACAGGTCCAATGGGATAGCATCTCTGTCAGTTCTCCCGGTTTCCAGTAATTGCTCCCTCCCTGTCCCTTCAGGCCTAGGAGAGGTAACAGCTTCTCAGGGATCCTCCATCACCCTTTTTTTTTTTAAATTATTTCCTTGTAGGGAGCCGTTGAAGCTGGAGATAGATCAGGTGTGTAGGGCTAAAGCAAGTTCAGCTCTGAAAATACAGAGAGCCCAAAACAAGCCACATTTTAGCTCCAAGAAGGCAAGGGGCTCAGGTCAGCCAGGCAAACAAGTTGCCAGGCAGCAGGGCTGAAATTGACATCATCCTTCTGAGTGCATAAATAAAGGTGCTGTGGTGGTTGAGCAGTTCCTTCTCTCCCATCAGGAGAGCAAGGGCTCCACCTGACCCCAGCTTTTGTTTCTTCACTTTCTCATCCTCTTCTGGTCCTTCACGGTACGAGCCTCAAGAGCCACATGGGTCACAGCATTCCCTTATCACTACTGGAATCCTCATTGATGTACTTGACTCTGTAGATTTCCAGAAATGAAAAACATAGGTCACAGAATTCAACCACTACAATTGACCTTTAATAATACATAATTTTACAGGAAATAAAAATATATAATTCAAAAAAATTCTTTACACTTTTTAAAAATCACAAATGCTACTGGAGGGAAAAAGAGACAGAGAGAGAGAGAGAGAGAGAGAGAGAGAGAGAGAGAAACTTTCTGAAAACAGTAATGCCCCGTACATGTTCTTGGTCCATGTATAAAATCAGACTGTAGCTTTTGTGAACTACTAAAACGATGCTTCTTTCCATACTGTGTATTTCAGGTGATCAAGATACTTGGTCAGTTTTTAAAAAATGAAATATACTGCAGTCAGGTGATTGAAAGTATAGGTACATTCGGCAAGAAATGCCATGGAGATGGACAGAGGCAGATGGTCATCAAAACCCAAGTGGCAACTCTGCCTGAAAGAAGAGGCCTTGGAAGCCAGAGTGGAAAAAATCCTGCATTTGTAGAGAGGAATGCATCTCTCTGTGAATGGCTCAAATGCAGGCCCTCTCTAAATTCAGAAAACCATTAGATTTGGCTTAAGCTAAATGAAATAAACAAACCTTGGCTTAAGTGAGAACTAATTGTCTTCTTCTGCCTTTCAAAGTCATCGAATTCTAAACCAGCACGTGTTGTTTTTCTCTTAGTTCAACCCAGAAGTGACTTGACACGAGCTGCCCCCTTCAAAGTGCACTGACGTGAAAGCTGGAGATGCCAAGAGCAGAGCTGAATCATGCCGAGAATGCAGTGATGTGGATGAGACTTGTCCTCTCTGATTTGTTTCTGCCGTACGGAGGTTTGGGGACAGACAGTGCTGTTGCTAGAACTTTGGTCTGGCTCTGGGTTCCCATGAGCCCAGAACACTTTGGCAGTCAGACTTTCTGCAGGCTTTCTACAGCTTTTATGCATACCCAGTTCCCTATCAGATTTTTAGACTCAAGGCCACAATTTAGCACCAGACTGTCCCAATTCTTTCTTAGAAAATATGACAAAGGCCATAATGAACCATCTGGGAGCAACTTAGCTCAGAACAGACATCTGGGGTCCAACCAGGGTGCTTAACATGAAGGCTGGCATTCTCCAGTGAAAATTCGCTACAGTTTTTCCTCTCCTTTTGAATTCCATTGACTGTTGGAGGCAAAGAATAAAATCTAGGTCTTCTTTTATCACAATGTACTTCTCTAATGTATTAGGGTAAGCACTGTTTCTCTTATTTACCTTGAAATCAATACTCTTAACAGGTACCGCTGATGTGACAGGATTTTTACAAAGGACATTTTCACATATCTCACCTAAGTTACCTTTAAATGCCATTAATATAAGTGACTGACTATTACAGAGGATTTTTACTTTCAATTTCTTCTATGTATGTGTCGGTGCAAATAGTGCAAGGAACAAGAACACATGAGAAAATAAGTTCTAGAAATCTGCTAGTTCTTATTGGCTTAAATTCTTCTATTTGAGACTCCCATGGTAAATCTTGTTCCTGCTAGTGATATTATGTCCAGTTTTTTTTTTCTTTTTTCTTTTTTTTAATTCTCAGGTATTACTCTGGAATTTTGGGGGCAGTGAGGTAGGATGAAGGATTATAGTTAACATTTTCATTCTGTGATTTAAAGTCATCTGATAAAAGGAATCAATCTTCCAGATTCAAAGTAACTTCAGAATTTTATGTTTAGGAATTACCCATGGGCCTACTTAGTTCTGTTGAGAATAATTTATTGACATTAGAATGCTTGGCAGACAGGGAAGATTTATTTTTCTGTCTAGATTTTAGTTAAGTTAAATTTTGCCTTTTTTTTTATATTTGTACAACTGCAGACCATTTATTCTTTTTAAAATAAGTGCTGATTTGACATAGATTACTTGTGTCAAAATACTATGATATCTGGATTGGTCTGGAGTCATGCTAAGTGATCATCTAGTTTGATAACTACGTATAGGAAATAGTTTTAAGTAAATAATTCAGTGAGACTTTGAAAAACACTAACATCCTCTCTTTTTAAATAATACTCATAATAATACTCTGCAAAATAAAATGTGATTCTACTATTTAAAGATCATGCTGGAAGACTGAACAGTGATAGAAAAACTTCCAAAGCCAAGTACTCATTGAATATTTTATAATCTCATGTACGAACCAATTACACTTTAAAAACCTGTCAAATTGGGTCAGGAGTTTGGTTCAGTGGTAGGGTTCTTGCTTAGCTATGTTAGGCCCTAGGTTCATCTTACCAAAAGAAACAAAATAAAACCAAAACCAAAACCAGAACGCTGGTCACATTAAATCTAACATTTTCACTTTTACGTTACTTAAAAGATACTACATCTACATTAATTATAAAAAGTTATTCGGGAGAGTTCAGCAAGTATTCCATGTTTAAATTTTGTTTGATGGTTTCTTTTTGTAACCTTTCATGAGTTTACACAGTAACTACGATTAAACTGTGTAAATTTGCTGAAATATTTTGATGCTGAGTTTACACTATGCCAAACATTTAGAAATATACTAAGATATGATTCATGGTTACGTGATTTCTTATATAGTATGACTCAAACCATGTTCCCTAAATAAAAACACAGACAGATGAATTTTGCTGTAGCAGTCATCTTAAAAAGTGTATTTTAGGAAGGGCCTTAATATCAACTCAAAAGAGCTCCAGAATATATGAAGGATGGACTAAATTTTTCAGTGTTTAATCCTAATACTTGGCTTCAGATAGCCATATACATCCTCCCCTGGAAATAGAATGAAGAGTATTAATCAGAATTAACTGTCTTAACCATTTCATTATTTCTTGTTGACAAGAAAATTCCTACAATCTTCTTGACTAATATTAGTACTAATACTAGTAATATTAGAATGGATATTATGAAATAAATAACCTGGCAGTTGGACACAGAATTCGTAAAGGGTAGGTGTAACCAACTGATGCTTACCAACCGAGTCTGCCCTGGCAAGAGTAATAGTATAGTGACCAGGGTACCCACATCTACAAACGGTAGGGTAAAAAGTGCCAATGACTTTTGACATCACTGTCCAAACAGAGGGTCCCTTAAGCAATCACAAGGCAGCTTATCTGTCCTGGGTGTTTCTGCATGTTGACCTCCTAGAGAAATACATGCATACCATGTTTATAACAGCAGTAGCATAGACATTTAACATAGCAAAGACAGTAACTCCATGGGGGTTTAAACAAACTACACACCACATGCTATGACATTCAACAGGAAAGCTTACATCAAAGTCCACTGGATCTTAACGGATGGCTGTTCCTCCCCACACCACATACAGAGCTCGGTGAGGGGAGGTTTTATAGACGCTGCCGACACCTCCCGTGAAGTATCCTGTCAGCACGCCTGTAACCCAAACCACTGCTGACAAATTTGTGTACTCTGTTTTATTAGGGCAGTTGCATTCTGTTTATGTGCTAGCCTTTTACATTTCTCCAAGGAGCCATTTCCAAAGGATCTCCCAGATGTTGCATAGCAAAGCGCGTCCTCACAACTGTCCACAAAGGTCAACCTGCTTACTGGCGTTGGACTGTGAAGAACAGGAAGTCTGTGTTGCATCTTGTGTCCTTAATGGAGTCCGACAACACAGGACGGAACGCATGAGTCTCAGAACGGGAGGCCTGAGGATGACAAAGACCCAAGGGTCGATTATTGAATTAATTGATAAAAATCTAAGAGCTTGGAGGTCCCATTTTTTCTTTCGGGAAGAGGTTTCATTCATATATGCAAAGATCTGTAAAAAGCAAAAGGGAGAAATGATGTTAGTTTACACCGTAGCAACAGACAGGCTTACATCCTATGCTAGTTCCTGCAATCTGACCATGTTTTTTGCTTAGTAGTGGTGGTGAAGAGGGTGGGTAGCGAAATCTCATCCTTCTTCCATATGTAATTCATAACACAATGAATGTATTTTTTCCCCTTGAACTCAATGAAAGCATGTTTTCCGTGGATTATAATTAACACTGACATCATGCACAACTGTCTTGTCACTGGAAAAACATCCAATACCAAGTACTCTTTTGAATATTTTATATTCTCATTTACAATGCGGTCACACTTTTAAAACCTGCCAAATTGGGGTCAGGAGTGTGGCTCAGTGGTAGAGGTTTTCTTGATGCCTAGAATAAAATCTTTTAAAAATATCAATAGTAGTAATAACATTACTAGTGTGCACTGATCAATAGCCTAATACATGTGTCATGAATTGTACTGGCTTCTAACATTGCTTTATTTCTAGTCCTTACAAAAATGTGGAAGCTTAAGTATAATCTCCTTTTAACAGATGAGGTGGTGATCTTTAGGAATGTTGATGGTAACATGTCATGTCTCTTTCCAAATCCCCGATCTGTTTTAAGAGTCATAGTTCAGCAAGACAGGGCATACAGCAGATTACCACCAGTAGGAGCAGGAGTGATGGTCGCTGGGCTGCTTCAGTTGAATCATAGCTCTGGCTATAGCTTTGGCAACACAGATAAGAAAACAAATCTTTGTGCCTCAGTTTCCACATCTGTAAAATGGTGATAATAATAATATCTACTTTACAGGGATGCTGGTAGGATGACGGGAAGATATGCACTGCCACTTTCACAGTGCTCACATGATAAGCACTCCACAATGTTATTATCTCCACATTGTTTATTTATTTTTGTTATTATTTTTATCATCTTCACTTTAGCAATGACAACATTGAGGTGCAGAAAAGTTAGGGCCTTTCCCGAGTATCCAGGGCTGTCTAGTGGTGCAGTCAGGACAGAAACCCAACTCACCTACCGCCTGAGCATTTCTCATTGAGAGGCGCATGCAGGCCTGTATTAGAGGATAGGTTTGCAGAACCATGTGCTCAGCACTGGGGAGTGGACACATCTCGACACTTGTGTCTGTGTTTTAAAACTGGTCACCTCACTCTTAATCTGATTCCTTAGCTATCTGGAGAGCAATAAAACTTTTTGATCAGATTGCAAGGAATGGAACAGTACAACTTGATAAAGACAGAACACTTCCATATAGCTTCCAGAAAGGAAGGGAACAAATGTGGATCAGACCTTGTCATTAGATTTCAGGGACTCTCTGACTTGTGATAGTCTCTGACTTAGGGAATCATCCTCTCCCTCCCCCACAAAAAAAGGAATAGCTCGTTTTCTTTCCCCCGGTACTTACCCTGCAGACATCGAAGAACTGGATGTACCAAGCAAATTGCAGGGAAGGAGAGTAGTCATCTTTGCGTTGCTTATGTTAGGACAATAGCAGAAAGGTTTGGCAGCCAGAGGTGTTTATGCCAGAGGATCTTGGCATAGGGAGTGGAGAAAAGATTTGGCAAAAGAGCAAGGAAAAAGAAGAATTGATAGTGGGTTTCCCAGATCACAGAGAAAAGAAAACAGGCAGGGATATGCAGCGAGCACTAGTTTTCTTGTCAATTAAACTACTTTAGATGTGAAATACACTGTACAGAGTATTGAAGAGGTGATTCTGGAGGTTAGAAATTCAGGGTAATGGTGTGTATAAATCTGCTGGATTAAAATACATTAATTGGTACATCCACTCATGTGTACGTGCATAAATGAACACTGTGGTATAGAAAATTCTGGAGCTGACTTGGTGCTTTAGTTTGCACAGAGAACATGCTAATGCTGAGTTGTCAGCAAGACTGGGTGAAGGCTTGGCGTCTGCTCTCACAGCTTCCACTATGTGGATGAGTCAGGTTTCCGGTGAAGAACCTTCCCCACGGTTCCTGATCACTTCAGAGCGTGACAGGGTAATGAGAAGTGAAAGATGCTTTTAGAGAATGAAGCAATTCTGTACTCTTCCCTTTCCTTTTCATCCACTACAAAGGGTAATTTTTAGAATTGCTTAAAATACACATTTCAGGAGGTGGCCGCTGCTTTGTGGAAGACAATTTCTTCTTCAGTGACCTGGAAGTTCTTGAGGCAGGCTTTGTCTTCAACCTCCCCGTTTACCCCTTTGGTCTTGTTTCTTTTATCTTGAGTTTAACACTTTTTACAGTTTGTCTGTCTTGTTTTTCAGCTGTGTTAAAACATACATAACATAAAGTTTACTATTTTAGCTATTTTCAGGTGTACGATTCAGTGGCATTAAGTACATTCCTGTTACTATCAAACTGGATTGTTTATATTTTTAATCTTTCTGTACATAGTGTTTTTTTTTTCTTTTGGAGACAGGGTGTCACTATGCAGTTCAGGCTGACCTTGAAATCACTATGTAGCTGAGGCTGGCCTCAAATTTACAGACATCCTCCTGCCTCAGCCTCCCAAATGCTGGGATTACAGGTGTGTACCACCACACCCGACACTGTAATGTTGTTTTAACAGATGAAAGGTCTCCATGACTGGGGAGAGACTGCCACTCCTTGGCTGGCTGATGCTTAGAGGCAGTGGAGAACACGGCTGGGAGAATGTCTTTTGATACACAACAGTACTAACCAAAGCGGAAACACCCCATACACCAGAAGCCAGTATTGTTCCACCTTA
>RJWT010021851.1:0-17424 GCA_004365215.1 Cuniculus paca
ATATAAATGTTAGTTCTTGCTGAAAGACGGTTATAAATAGTATCTTTATTTTGAAAATCATTATACTATTTATAACCATTTTGAACGTGCCTGTAAATAGTACCTTTATTTTGAACCCAAGCTCTGAGCAGTTACATAGCATCCCTGAAGCACACAGAGGGGTCAAGCCAAGATTTAACTTCACGTCTCAGTTCTCAAACATTCACTGTATTTTCTGTTAACAGTTTGGATTTTCTCAGACCAGAATTTCTCAGCTCTCTACAAAACTTCAGTATAAAAATAAAATTTCTGTGATTACGTTAGTAAAATGTTGGTATCGCCATGGGCCCCTGACTTTTAACCTCCTCCTTTACAGATCTTGCCTTGAAATAGGGAAAATCCCTATTTTCCTAGGTGCAAAGAACTTGACAGAATCAGTGATACAAAATCCAAACTCAAGAAGCTGGCTGAGTTACACTGGCAGGAAGTAACAATGAATGGAGAGAGAAAGAGAGAGAGAATGTTCTCTGACATGGGCAAGATGCCTTGCACTAGTAGTTTCAAACTTCACTGCAAAAAGATGGCTGAAAACCATGTAAGGATTGGCTTTAGATCCAGCTTTACAGTGCAGGCCTAGAGCACTCAAAAGTAGTCATTTACACACTGTCCCCGGAGCTTCAAGGTGACAGGACTGGACTAGGTGCTCAGGGCCAATCAGAGACATCCTCTGCTTTCAAAGACTCCTCGGAAAATCAGTGTCTGCAGTTACCCAGGGCCCATGCTCCCCTTGATGAAACTGCGGGTTTTACATAAGGCCTCCATGCACAACAGAACATTGACCAGGCAGGTGAAGAACTTGTCCAGGAGCTCGAGGAGTCAAAGAGCGGCGGCATGAGCTGCTAACTTGCACATTGCAAGGGAGGACACGGCTGCTGTCTGTGCCAGAATGTTGTTCAGACCTAAAAGACAAAGCTCGTGAGTGACATCAGATGACAAACTGGATGAAAAATCATGGGAAAAGATCCTCAGTTTAGTTTGAATCATTTAACCCACTAATGACACCTCCTAAGTGCCAGGATGGAGTAAACAAGGCAAGTAAAATGCTATTTCCACAGAGCCGCTCCCTTATTAGCATTTTCATCACCAAAGCTGTTGTAGAAAGCATAGGTGCGCGTCAGTGGTTTGCATTTTGCAGATGGCCATAAACAAATGAGCCATTTTCGTTGGCGACCTGTCCCCACGGCACGGTAGCAGAGTTCAAAAGGAAGCTAAAAACAAGGAGAGCGGGGTTCTAATTCTGACCTCATAACAAACAGCCTATGAAACCTCAGATCTTAGTGTTAACATCCGATAAATGGCAGCACTAGACTTACGATCTTCACTCTCCACTCCATGATTTTATTCACCACTTTTTTTGTTCTTATATGTCTGAACAGTCAAAAAAATATCTAAACAGTTTTGGAAGGGCAGGTCAAATGATTCTTATGAGAGGATGTCTTGGTTACTTTATTCTCATCATTGAGACAAAATACCTGACACCCAAAATTCGGGAGGGAGAGGTTTATTTAGCTTACAGTTTTGGGAGGTTTCAGTCCATGTGCAACTGGCTCCAAGGCAGGGTGGCATGGCTGAGGGGCAGCCTTACATGGGGGCCTCAAACAACAAGAGTGGATGGGCAAAAAGGGGAAAAAAACATGCATTTTCCCCTCCCTTATATAGTATGCCAGCTCTGCCCTGGGCAGATGCAGCACTCACACCACCAAACCCAGCGCTAGACAACAAACCAACCACAATCGCTAGATTCAGGCACCTCTATAACTGCATGAGGCTTGGGGGGACACTGGGCACAAACCATAACAGGGGGCTACTGACTCATAACCCACTCAATTTGAGAATTTCAGTTGGACAGAGAAAAGTTATCGGGAAAGAACAATCTTTGATACCCGTTTCTGGAAAATATATTAGCTCTAGAGTTTGACTAGATTTCAAAGGTTGTAAGGAAAACTTCCTGTTGAGTCTGCATTGCAGGCAAAGAAGATATTCTAAAAGTCTCCAGAAATAAATCACTTTTAATATAGACTTGTGGGCGAGGAACAATAGGCATGAATTATGGAAGTATTGACTTCGAGTAGTGACAGAAAGTTTCACTGAAGCAATTTCTGGTGGTTATGTTTCATGGAAAAAAACCCACTAAAATCTAGCAAAAGTCTTTGAAATTTCCAAGTTAACAATGGGCCTGGCCTGGAAAATCTTTGCAGAAGTATTTAAAGATAGATCTCTAATAACGTTCCCACTAGAAGTATGACCATGCACCTGTAGCTGTCCCTGGAAGTGGCTCACCCTGAGGAAGAGTCTAAAGTTGTGCTTTGGCAGATAACATTTTTGATCTTTAAGGATGTTTCAAAGTGGAGGTAAAGGAGTTATCCTCTTCAAAAGTAATGCAAGGCATGAAGAATTTTCAGTGTTTACTTTCTTGAAAGAAATCAAGAGCGAATGCGTAGTCAAGTGATAAAGCAAGATGTAGGAAGAGGCCCGAAAATGCAGCCATTCCCCCAGGCTTTAACTCTTTTATTCATATCTTTTTTAAAAAAAATATTGTCATCAGTTCATGTTTGTGGTATGTGATGCTCACATCATGGCGGGGAGCGGGTACCTGCACGCAGCACATCTCCATTCTTTATTCATTCCTTGCCGCTCCTTGTGGCCCTGTCTCCCTCGCTCTATCTCTGGGCTCCCTTCACATTTGCAGAAGAACTCTCTCCGTTTCCCAGAGCTGTGCCATGAAAGTTAATGGCAAGGAAGTTAAACCATGCTGTTAAGTTGCCTCAAGTGCCTACATCTGGACTTTAAAGTTCTCTTCCCGCCAAGGAGGGAGATGCTGGTCCAGATGGCAGGTGACAGGCGACGCCTCTTACTGCCTGAGAGGGAGTCTTCAGGAGGCTGGAGCTTCTTCATCAAATTTGTTTTAAGTGGTGGAATGCACAGGGGTAAGCCGTTAAGGAAAGATATTCACTGGGGTTGTGACTGAACATCCATAGACCCAAATTAACACTTCTTACGTGAGTGGAAATCATTAAGGTGTGGGGTTTTAGGCTGCAACCCTGAATGCTTGCAGGGCTTCTGGCGTACCCCTCCTACCGTGCTCGCAGGTCAGCAGCAACCTCTCTGCCAGAAAAGACACAGCAAGAGGGAACTGGTGCCACCAGAAGACCTTAGTCAGGCACCCTTCCTTCCTGTGTCCCTCAGGAGCTGAGTGATGAGACCTGGAGTTCAGCAGCACCACAGGAAAGTCTCTTCTCCTGAGTCCGTAGACTGATTGGCTGCTTCCATTTGTTTTGCTTTTGAAAGGCATTTTGGCACCACTGAGAAGATTGCATGATTAAATAGAGTATAATGTTCCAAATGCCTGTATTTTTCTGTCAGTAGGAAAAGCTCACATAGGAACTCTCTTTTGAAATGCAGAGTTGGAACATTACAGAGTCATTCCTTTACATCGGTCTAGGCTGTTCCAAATTTGTTTTACCTAAATCAAATCCAAACCCAAACATTTAAACGATATCATAGTAATTAACCTCAATTACAAGGCAAACAGTGTTGGCTCTGGGACTCTGAGCTGCTTCTGGAGAGGCATGAAATATTGATGAAGTGGGGTTTAATGAAGGCTGCCCCGGGCAGTGTGCGGGCTGCACCCCGAGTGCTGGGGCCGCGTAGGAGGAAGGGACCGAACTTCCTCTGTCACTGTGGCTGGGTAGGTCAGTCGGCTCTCGGGCATTGCTGTGGATTGCTCTCCAGCAACAGGACAGGAAAGAAACGTGTGTTTTAACCTGGGCTGGGGACAAGCAGTTGGAAACCCAAATCATTGCAGCAGCAGCAAAACGCACCTCTTCTCCAAATTACACAGTCACATTTGGCTTTAGCAAGCACTTTTTGGCAGAGGAAAAACACACGTACGACGGTCAGAACTTCCTGTGTAATTCGCAGGGTGGAGTCATACTTTTTAAATATTAAAAGTGTTCTGGAAGATTACCTTGAAATGTAAGTGATTAGTCAATGAACATTTGCATTTTGCAAACAAAATTTGGTAGATGTCTTCATTTTTTGTTTGATTTTTTAGGTTAATTTATACACGAGCATATAATTTTTTTCACATTTGATTACTAGAAGAATATTTTAAAAATCAAGATAATTGGTCTAAAAATCAATCACTTGTTATTTCTGCTTATAATAGATACCTAAATTTTATGTCGGAAGCCAAATTTGTATGCCTGGGCTCCCCAAAAACTAATGGTAGGAAACTCTTTAGGGAAAGTCTAAGTCTGATTTTTTTTAGAGTATGCAAATCACTAATGTCAAAAATAACCACTTCCACCCAAACAATTTCTGTGCTATGCTGGCTTGGCTAGGAACCGCATAGATGGAGGCCAGTCTCAAATTCACCATCTTACAAAATCACAGGTAGCTAGCACCTGGTGGGTTTGTTGGGTATTAAAATATGCTAGAGTTTAAGTTGTGCTGACAGTGATCATGTAGTTGAGAAACCCTGTTAGAACTGGCGAAGCACCACACACTGTGGAAAAGAATGCCAAAACCCTTCAGAATTCCATTCAGTGTATGGAATGTTGAATCCTGTGTTGTATTTTGTCAGTTTCAACATGGGTCTAGCTCTTTCTTTGATATGTTTAGATTGGTGATCTGGGAATCCCTTGTAAGTATTGCTTTTCGTTATGTTGAGGATTTTAGGTCAAAAAATGAAGAAAGGAAAGTTTATTTAGCTCACAGTCCATGGAAGTTTCAGTCCATAATCTGCTGGCTCTAAGGAAGGGTGGCGTGGCTGAGAGGCAATGATTCATGGTGGCAGAAAGCAGCAAAAGCAATAAGAGTGCAAAGAGAAGCATGAAAGAAGGCTCTTTCCCTCCCTTGTACTGCATGCGGCTACCCACCCCTGCGCAGGGGTAGCACTCACACCATAATCCCAGCATTGGACCATGAATCAGTCACAAATCCTGGAAGCCCACCCCCGTGACTGCATGAGGCTTTGGGGAGACATCCAGACACAAACCGTAGCACCTTCTTTAGACTTCTGCCCTGTTTATCTATCTAATGCTACACCCACTTCACGATTCAAGGACAGATCAAGGACAAGTCACTACTCTACCTTTACTCTCCTAACGATGCTGTGGATCTGCTCCTCTTCTTGTTTCTCAGGGACCTAAAACAGCACCCACAGACTCTTTGTCCTTCACAAGCTTATATCAAATATGAGTCTACTTGCAGCCCTCATCTCTCTCTACAGTGGACACTGACATATAGAAGGCAGAGCAGGTACTTGGTCATGGATATGTTCCTGGCATCTGGAAAGGCATACAGAGCAGGTACATGACAAGTGCTCACTAATAAATTAAAGTGAAACTTAAAGCTACACATTTCCCTCTAATCATTGCTTTTGGTCTCTGAATCTTAATTCATATAGAGTTGTCATTATCATTCAGTTAAAAACATTTTCTAATTTCTATCTGGCTTTCTTCTTTGACCCTTGGATCATTTGGAAGTATTTCTTGATTTCCAAATTTTGGAAGATTTTCAAGATTTTTTTTGGTTACTAATTTGATTAATTCTACTGTGTTAAATACTTCATATAATTTCTATCATTTAAAAATTTTCATTACCTTGTTGAATATTTGCATACTCTGGTAATGAATGAACATGCTATTGTTTTGGGATGAAATATTCACTATCGATATCAGCTCACTTTGACTCCTTTATGTATTTTCTCATTTTCTATCTCCTGGTTCTATTGATTGCTGAGAAAGAAATGTAGAGAATTTCAATAATAAATGTGAATTTATCTATTTTACTTAAGTTTATTGGTTTTTGTTTCATGCACAGTAGATCAATCTATCTGTTTATCATCTATTCTGTCATAAAACAGGTATTTTCCCTCTAATAATGTTGCTGCAATTACACATTATGAAATCATCCATAACAGTATGTGTCCATTCTTCTCCAACCCTCTTTGATGCTATTTTTGTCATTTACTTTTTTCTACATTGTTTTAATCTTTTGATATACAGGGTCTATCTTTGGTTTAAATAGTTATGTTTTTAAAAACTAAAATAGGAGGGAAAAGTCTTTTATATTCAACACATCTTATATCACTTTCCTGGGAACCTAATGTAAATTCCTTAAAATTCTTCATGCCAAACATTTTGTTGTAATATATCACATCAACCTCAACTTCACAAAAAATACTATAATTCAATTTAATTTTGAAGGATACTTTTAGTAGTCATAGAATTCTAGGTAAGGAAATTTCTTTGTTAGTTTTGTTTGAGCATTTTGTTTTCTGTCTTTGCTTTGTTTCTGATGACGATACTGAAATCTTGTATACCCCCCCGTATAATATGCCTTTTTCCTTTAATTGCTTTTAAGATTTTATAATTATCACTAAATTTCAGAGTCATTGCTGAATTTATGTTAATTTATGGCATGCTATTGTGTGATTTTTTATCCTGCTGGGATTTTGATGAGTTTCCAACATATATTTGGTTTATGGTCTAATAAATTTGAGATATTACCTAAAAATTCTTTTCTGCCCATTTTTCTTCTCTTTTTTCTCCTTGTCCTCTTAGAGACTTAACTTCAGTGTTTTAGATAGCTTGCTATTGACTATTTAAGTCACTGGGTCTGTTATTATAATTTTTACATTATTTGTCCTCTTTGTTATACAGTTTTGTTTTTATTCTATTAATATATCTTCAAGTTTAATGATCCCTTATTTCTGCAGCATCTAACTTGGTTATAAATCCACCCGATGAATTTTTCATTTCACATAACTTACTTGGTAATTCCAAATGTTCCATGAGTTTATGTTTATATGCTCTATTTATTTTATTATGTTTTTTCCTTTTAATTTCTTGATCATACCTATAGCAATTCTTTTGAAGTCCTTAACTACTACCTTAATGATCTCTTCATTTCTGTCCATTTCTTGCATTTGTGGATCATATTTTCAGCATCTCGGTACATTTAATAATTTTTTTCCAGGCCGTATGCATTTTAAATTTGACAATGTTGGGTGTGTGGATATTGTTACCTTCCTCTAAAGACTGTTGGCCTCGTTTGGATCCTTATTATTTGTGGTGAGTGTCATCACTTTGAAGTTTGTTTTTAAGCTTTGAAACTGGTCTAGCAGAGCCTGGGGAGTGGTCTCTTTCTACCAGGGAGAGATTTTCTGGATGCTTCAAGCCAATATGTCTCCATCCTGACTGGGTAGCATGGTGGCAGCCATGGGGACTTTGAAGTTTGTAGCTCCTAATAATTCTATGTTTGGTTTTATGCGACCTCACCTGTGTTTGTGTATTTCTTTTTTAGCCACAGATTTCAGGGAACCTCTGCAGTGTTTGGAGCTCGTTCTCTGTGTCGCTCCCCTCTCTCTGGCATTCTGAGTTACTAATTCCAGCTGTCAGTTTTCCTGAGCTCTGACTTCTGCCTCTCGTTCAGAAAGGCTGCCTAATGTAGCAGTATTTTACCTCCCCTTCTCTGTAAGAGAGTCTAGAAAATCTTCCCAGTTCAGAAACAGGGGTGATTAAGTCTTACCTTTCTTTTTTCTCCTCCCCTATAGATTGTACTTTGTGCTGTCTACTGATCAGCATCTAAAAATAGGCGTTTCCTTGACTTGTCCTGTTTCTAGTTGTTTATGGCCAGAGAAAAAGATGGGTTCTTGCTACTCCACTGGGGAATTGGGGCTCTCAGAAATTAAAATCAGAGCTGCTTGAATCTTGGAGGAGACTAAACCTCACTGGCAGAGTTCTCAAAAGCAGTACATACAATTGCTTAATATTGCTTATTATTGCCTTGAGAACAGAGTAAATAAAACAAGGATCTTTTGGCCTCTGTCTCCTGGGGTTCTGAAATATTTATCCTCTTTACAGTTTTAAAAGAATACCAATAATGCTCAGAACAATGTAGACAAGCCTCAATTTTGGTAGGGTCTCGGGAGCCTCTGTAAGCTACTCGGCGTAATCCTACTCATAATATTTTTATATAATTAAGTTTTATATAATTAAGTTTATTTTAGATACACATAATGATCATATAGTCAAAGTTATTTTCTTGATGTCTTGCTTTGCTGGTAGCCTGTGAGCTCCAGGTGAGATAGGGACAAAGTGTATATATTCGGTAGGCATTTTTTGGGGTGAATAACACTGACCTTTGAACCCAGAGAGTGAGGCAGCACGGATTTCCTGAGAAAATGAGGTAACTGGTGAAAGCATAGGCAAGGAAAGCTGAGATTTCAGGGGAGGGACCCGCAGCACCCAGGAATGTTGACAGAGGCACGTCTACAGTCTCAGTCTGCGCTGCAGTAAAGCAACCCTTATTACTAGGGTGACCAACCAGGTGGTCGTGCTCAATAGCAGCAAGGAAGTGTGCCTAGCTAGACCAGTGAGAGCTAACTTTTTGGAGCCTAGTTATCAGTCAGCTCAGGCTGCTGCAGCAAAGTGCCACAAACCAAACGGCTCAAACAAACAAACAAACATTATTGTCTCACAATCCTGAAAACTAGCAGTAAAACATCCACATATCAACAGAGTTGACTACTGGGTGATCTCAAGAGGCTCTGCTGGTCAGATGGTTTTCTGTCTTCCTTATTCCTTGTTTGTTGGAATGTTACTTTGATCCCTGTCTTCTTCTCATGAAATTCCCTCTGTGTGCATGCCTGGGTCCAAACCTTCTCTTTTAGGAAGGTGCCAGTCATGTTGGATGAGATCCCTGCCCTATTCCAGTATGTTCTCATTTTAACCTCACAAAGTACCTGTACCTAACAACCCTATTACTAATTATGACCACACTGTGACATTCTGGTGGGTTGGACTTCAAAATTTGAATTTTGGAACGATGCAGTTCATCTCATAATACCAGAAAGCCTAAAGTGAACTCTTGTCTCTCTCTCTTAGTGACCTGGCTTGCTTTCACATTTGAAAATGGGGATAATAATGCTTCCCTTGCAAGCGACTTGTAAAGATTAAATGAGATAATGTCTACAAAGCATTTGGCTTGAACCTGCCCCCTCCTAACACCCAATAAATGGTGGTTCTCATGATTCTAAGGTAACTGCTCATTAGCTGGCTGCAAATACTGTATGGAATGCATATAACTGAGAAATAAATCCATTTTTCATTTGATTTACTTGCCTATTGGAAATAGATCTGTTCTCTGTGAAATGTTTGACAGTTTCTTTTTTAGGTTGCTTTCTGGAGAGGGAAGAAGATGACTACTGAATCATGAGTTTTTAAATAATTAAGACCAAACAAGAGAAAGCTGATAACAATCACTTTTCTGCGCATTATAATTGCAGAGCAATATCTCCTAGATTGTTAACGCTGGAGGTTTTATCGATTTAACTGAATCCTAATCAACTGACAATGTAGAAATACTTTGAAAGACTCCTCCAGAGAGCTGTTGTAATTAGAAACTGGCCCCTTTCTGGGCTGTAGAGCTACCACCCTTCTTCCATTTGGTCAAGTAATTTTTCAGCTGAGTGATCACCCTAGAGGACAATGGTTTCCTTCATATGACTCCCTCCATTTTGCTGGCCACAGAATTCACCTCAGTCACGCTCCTCAGAGTGGTCAGGATGTTAACCCAAGGCTTGCTTCTCCTTGGAGTAAAGGACATGCATCCAGAGATTTGAAAGTGAGATGTTATCATCTTGACTGCTTTTGTGGAGTCCTGACAGGGTTCCAGAGCTTGGATTCATTTTGTCTATTGTAACTCAAGTGGTTTTAAATCTGTTTGTTCATTTATTTCTTTTATGATTTTTCCAGATGAACTATCTTTCATGAAGGAGGGGGACACATTTTTCTAACACCTGGCTTCAGTATCATACTGTCAGAGTTCTATAGGGAATTTCTAGACTGGCATTCAGGATCAGAGGCTGGACAGTCTATAGTGGCCATCTATGTACTGGATAGTCAGAGGATCCAGCAGCTGCTCAGTCTAGGAAGCTGGGAGACTCAACACAAGGGGCGCCAGGGATGCAGTTTGAGGCCGACATCTGGGAGCTCCCTGGAGAGTTGCTGGTGTGGTTGGTGTGGAAAATCTGAAGAAGCCAGGGTCTGATACAAACAGGTGATGGCAGCAGTAAAGATGCACAGGCTCCTGCGGTACCAATCTTGCAAGCACAGACTGACATTTTCCCACTTTCACTTTTGGTTCCAAGCCTATTGGATGGTGAGACTTCTCTCCTGTTTGCTGGTCTACATGCTGATCGTCTTTATAAACAGCTTCCACTGCACACCTAGAAGTGTGCTTTACTGATATCCAAGGTGTCTACTCATCAAATCAAGCTGACAATTAAGATCAGCTATCTCAAAAGCTAAGATAGGCTGTACGTATAATCCTAGTCTTTAAAAGTCATTACTACTTTTTTTTTTTTTTTTTGGAGACAGGGTCTTGTTATGTAGCCCAGGCTGGCCTCAAACTCATGGCAATCCTCCTGTCTTAGCCACCCAATTTACTACTTTGTCTTTGAGATGATGGAGCATTTGAACTAGTTGTAAATTTGGAAGAAATCCCTTAGTCTTTTTTCCCCCTTTTTTTCTGGGACTATAGCAAGGGTGGCCACAGGTTACGTTCCCCAAATGTCTATATCAAAACTATTGGGATACCTAGGACTCCTTCTGATTTGCTCTTTACAAAATTTTTGGAACCCAGGAAGGAACACTGAATGCTGTTTGGGGAGCCCTAAGAGACCAAGGGTAGCCAGTTTCAAAGAGTCATCAACAAGATTGGTCTGTTTAGCTAGGTGAGAGCTCCGGTCAAGAGCAATTTCCATTTATTTCCCATTATCATTTTAACAAAGGTTTTGAGAACTGGTATTTATTTATTTATTTATTTATTTATTTTTTGTGGCACCGGGGATTGAACTCATGACCTTGTGCTTGCCGGGCAGGCGCTTAGACTGCTGAGCTAGATCCCCAGCCCTGTTTTTGAGACAGGGTTTCACTATGCCGTTCAGGCTGGCCTTGAGCTCACTTTGTAGTCCAGGCTGGTCTTGAACTCACAACAATCCACCTATTTTAGCCTCCTGAGTGCTGGGATTACAGGTGTGAGCCACCATGCCTGGTGAGAACTGGTGTTTAAAAAGGACAAGTCAATTGAATGGTAGACATCCAACACCCTAGGTAAAGTGGGAAGAAGCAATATTTATTGAGCAGCTCCTAAAGGGTCAGTTATATGCAGTACATGTCATTTAACATAATTTCTTTTAGAAAGAAAGGATGGGGCTCAGTAAAAAATTGGAGAAGGTGCTGTTTTTGCCTTTTCTGATTGGTGAAGAAATGGTGCAAAGCCTCTTCTTTGGTTATTAAACGTGATCTAAAGGGTGAGGTTGCTTATTACTTGAAGAGGCTATCTCTAGGCATGAGGCATGAGTTCTTCCAGTTTTTCCTTAGGTGGATGACCTTTCTAATCCTGGGCTGGGCCTAGTGAGTAGCTTATGAGGTATGGAAAGAAGGTTAGAGGTTATATCCTGGGACTGGGTGTTTTTCATGGAGGAACAGATCCAGAGAGAAGGAAGTAATGGCCCAAGATCACACCACTGACTAGTAGGAGAGCTGAGATGAGACCTAACCTGCGGCTCAATCTGTAATGGAAAATTGGCCCCCCAGCAGGTATACTTCAGTTTCTTAGTTGCCCAGGTAACAGTTCCTGTTGCAGTTCCAGTTGCTTCTAGAAACAGTTGGTCACTGTGATGCACATTGTAAGAACCAATCAAAGACAGCCAAGTACTCTGCCTCTGTACTTTCCCTTTGCAATCCCATAAAAACCTCCCTCCATGAGCCTTCGGGGCCTGATATTTTGGGAACAATCCTGATCAGTGCCCATTGATGTTAAATGAATCTGCTGCTGCTGCCATCTGTCTTAAAGGCTACATTCCTGTGGATGGGGAGTCCAAGAGCAGCACTCTAACGTGAGCCCTTGGCTTAGCAACTGTCTAATCTCAGTAGCTCAAGCCATTGCCACCATTCTTAAGAATTGGTGTGGCCTCCTTTTCCTTGAGGGCACCAGGCAGCACTGAGCTACCTGGTGGCAGCTGCAACTTGTCTTTTTGACAAGACAGATAGTACTTCAGCAGAATTCTGTTTTGCAGCATCAATCATCCTGACAGGGTGTATGATGATAATTGGGAGGCTCACCATGCGCCCCATTATACTTTTCAGCTGTTCATCGAGATTTACATTTTTCCCATTACCCTATCTTGTTGGTAATTTGCTGAAATCCTCCAATGATGTGATTATTTCTTAAGTGCTTTGCCTCTGGTATGTTTAAGGAAATTAGTTGGTGTCTATAGTTGCTGACTTTGTGATTTTGTAGTCACTCAGGAGTAAGGCACAGAGGTGCCACCCTCTTGGGGTTATACTGAGAAGCTTTACTTGCCACCCCAGACTGGACCATCTACTTGTATCCTAGTCAAGGTCCTGTATACCTTACATCTTCTCTATTGGAGCCCTTATCTCTCTACACTATTATCCCCTAGTGATGAGATTTTCTTATTTGTTAGAAGACAGATTCCTGTAAAGTGGAATTTTTGAAGTCAGATGGACCCTAGCTCTGCCACTTACCAGCAGTGCATATTTTGTCAAGTTGCCTAAACTGTCTAAATCTCAGGCAGCACATCTGTAAAATGGACAAAATAACATCCCCTTACTGAGAGGTTCTGAAGGTCACATGAAAACAAGTATGTCAAATGTACAGCATAGATTTGCGTGAAGGAAATACTCAATGAGGGAAAGCTAGCTTTTGTTTTTGTTTTCATTATCATGACCTCAATGCAAAGCAGAGCGCCTGCCACATGGTGTAGGTCCTGGAAACAAGCATACACTGAATCAACAGATGACCTTCTCTGTCACTGAGTTTCCTCTGGTGTGATGCCCTTTCCCGTACTGTGCCTGACTTGATAGCCTGCTTATGTATCTCAGTCTCCCTCTTCTCGGAACTTCCAGCCCAGGACTGGAGATGTTGATTTCACCCTTGCTGGCTAGAAAGGGAGCTCTGAAACAAAGCAGAGTCTTTTAGTGCCCATTTCTCTGACCTCTCTCCCGGCCCCAAAAGATAGTAGATGTCACAAGGCAGCTCATGCACCCTCCACAAGATGACTCATAATTGGAAGGAGGAAGGCAAGGCTCAGAATCAGTGCCAGAACTTGTTCCTGAGCCTGGGGGCCGGAGGGCCCTTTCCCAGAAGTGGGGGAGCAGTTCGGACATTTCCGGTGACACTGTGATATCACCATGGTGGTTGTTAAAATATGCAAACACTTCCTCATGTGACCACATTCACCAGCATCCTGGCCTGTTCAATCCTTCTCTGACCTCCTGAAGCTCCCCAAGGCTGAGCAGTGGAGGAGGTAGTGCTTGGCATGGCAAAAGGTTCAGGACAGCACCCACTCTGGTTGCTTGGTGCCTCCTCTCCTGCTGGCAATAGTGCGTGTGACGCCCATGCTATGAGCAGTTAGCCCCGCTGCCCTCTGATCCCTTCATGGATCCTGCAGGTCTCCAGCTCCAGGTCCGGGCCTGGGACCGCCCTTTCTTGTGTCCTCAGTACTGTTTGGTGCTGCTCTGTCTCTCTACGTGTTTGGTGCCCTCTGCACATGGCACAGCAGGCAGTGGTTGGTCAAGGTGCCTCCCACACCCTAGGTCAGAGTGAACCCCACCCTTTGATTAGGGCCCCTGCTCTTGGGGGAGGTTTGCTAGGCCTCCTGCACACACAGCAACATCCTTTATGTAAGAATTTGACTTGCACCTTGTATTGATTTGTTAGGACATTCACACACACTGATTTCAGATTTTTATTGTCAAGAAAGAGAGGAAGAAAGAAAGCAAGCAGAATAAAGGAAGAAGGAAAGACACAGCGCTTAGAGTTCCTTTCCAAATGTAACCAGCATCTGTTCCTCTCCTGTCCCCTATGTGCCTTAAAACCTGAAAGCCTTAAACTAACTTCCTACCCTGAGGACCACAATTACACACTCTCTCCCCATACTGCTGTCAGTTTCTCTGCACTAAGGATGCCCATCTTGTCTAAAACTGTGCAACCTACAGACTAAAGCTGAACTTGATACTTAAGAAACAACAGCAGAAATAAGCGAATGAATGAACAGATAGGTGAAGGAACAGAGTTTGCGCTGTGGGATTTCTTTGCCTTCGGAGGCTTTTGGGAGTGCAACAGGGCCGCTCAGTCTGCGACGAAGCTAAACCCTGTTCTGGAGAAGCCATATTGCTTTATAAAGCCACTGTTTTCTATATTTAATCACCTTTTGTTTTCCTCTTAGCGATTAGTAAAGTGCCAGTCTGTCTCTGAAGTGCTAAGGAGCACCAAGAGAAGATGTTTTTGCCCACAGTTGAGCCAAAGTGTTAAAGGAATGCTGGTGCACTTAGAGGTGGGGGAGAGCAGAGATGGAAAGTAATTAATATTTATCACACAGCCTTCATGCTCCTTTTTAGACATGATCTCATTTTATCCTCACAGTCACCTTGAAAAGTATATTGGAGATAAAGAATCAGGTTTGATAATGCCGGATACCTGCTCAAATTCTAGAATTAGCAAATGGAAGGATTTGAATTTAAATCCCTCTTTCCACACAATGCCATCTTGCATCATTGGGGTGCTGACAACAGTAACCAAGACCAGGCCACTCTAGGAGACGCCAGTATTGCATGAGAGAACCAGGCCCTCTGATTCCCCTTCTCTTTCCTTTCTACCATCCGTTTATCCAATCAAATAGTAGTCACCGAGGACCACCTGGTGGCAGGCCTGCTTCCAGAGCCTTAGGATACCAGCGAGTTGCTGAAGATAAACATATTCCTTGCACTTGTATACTTACATTCTGGAACAGATGATAGAGATTGGAAAATGAATTCCAAGCATGATGTAATTGTTGCAGTTAATTTGGGAGCAAATAGAGAATAATGGAGGACGGCAGTTGCTGGGGAGGTGGGGATCAGCAAAGGCCTCGTGGAGATAGTAATATGTGGGTTGAAACGTGAGAGATAAGAATTTAGCTATGCCAACAGTCGGGCAAGTGTTGCTTCAGGCAGAGGAAACTACAAGAGGATGAAGATACACTACACTCAAGAAAGTGTAAGAAGATGGGCTTATCTTTCAAAAAAGAACACTGTGGACCCCAGATTTGTCTCCCTAAGGAAGAAGCCCTTACGAAAGGGAGAGGCCAGACCTCCCAAGAGTTCAGGGAAGGACAATGCCTGGGGCTGGAGGGTGGGCTAGTTACGCAGGTGGGTTTGATTATAAAAGCTGAAGGAAAGAGAGACACGAGGTAGAGATAATGACATGAACAAATGAAGGGCTGCGAAGGAAGCTTTAGGATTGAATCTTTTGCTAAAGAAAATCTGTAGTGGCAGCTCTGACTTTGCTGCTTTTGAAATTGCTTTTGGAATGAGTAGATGGTAAAATTGTAGAAAGTCACTATGCCTTGGCTAAGAATGTACTGAGTGTCAGTTGGGATGGTGATCATATCCAATCGTGCCCAATTCTGCAATTACAAACTATTGTCCAAAAGTGTAGGTAGGTAAGCTAATTAAAGTACCTGCTTCCAATTACCCAAATGTTCCCTCTGCATGCTTGAAATCCAAGTTTAATCTTTCATCATGAAACGCTTTCTGTATGAAATATTAATTGAAATAATTTCATTTCACAAGCTCAAAACTTAAAATATCAATTTAGATGATGGATCATGAACTTTAAAGCTGGAGGAAATATTAAACGCATTTCTCTCTCTACTTTCTGCTTGAATGGATGAGGGAGCTGGAACCCACTAGGGACCCAGGATCACAAGTCAGCTACCCAAATTAAACTGAAGCAGTGTGGATTTTTCCAGAAGAAAACAACAACAAAAAAGAAAACCAGGTTGATATAGAGTTTCAGGACTAATGTTTTCACTGATGATATCTAGAGCTTTCCTGATGTTTTGTCACTTGACAAATGTTTAGTTTTATGGCTTTTGCCTCTAGTGAAATCTCCACACCAAGGTGATTGTTTGTACTAAATATCTGGTGACATCTCACGCAAAGTGAGTGTGTGTGTGTGTGTGTGTGTGTGTGTGGCATTTGTAAATGTGGAAAGGAGAAACAATTATAGATTGTGGAATATCCTAGTATGGTCATGTTCCCCATTGTACCATGGCACAGGGCTCCAGAAATTTCCAAATTATAAGAAGCAGTATTTTTTTTAACCTACCTACTTTGATGCAGTCCTTTTGTGGGTGCAAAATGTGACAGTGGCAGTGACATTTAGAGACAAACTCCAGTCTCAGGAAATTTACCATCTAGACCATGATTCTGGTAATGACCAGACAAAATGTGTGTGTACATATCGGGAACCAAAGGGGCAACTGGCAGAGTGGGTCTGCTATGTACCCAGTACAGGATCGGGAAGAAAGAAGAGTGAGGCAGCCTTCTGGGTAGGCTGTTCCTCCCTTTGCCAGTGAAGAGAGAGTTGAAAGTGGATAGATGAAGCCAGTCAGAGGTTCTGCTGGGTTCTGAGTTGAAGTGAGGAGAGGGTAGAAGTGCTGATTAGAACTTTTCTAACTTTAAGATTCAATCCATCCCATGTATCTGCACTAAGAAAAGCCTGGACAATGGGACTTGTGGAATACACTATCCCCACATGCATGAGATTATATGCACCTGTGCACAGGAGTCTGTTGGGAATTGCTAAGTAAGTCCCTCTCTCTCCCCCTGGGCCTACTGGTAGACATCACTGATTAGTCATGGCATTCTTTCCCCTCTGAGATCTAGAACCTTCCTCAACAGCACATTCTAGACAGGCACTAACAAAGGTGGGGAAACTGAGCTCCAATCCTTGTGATAACTGAATGGCACAGAGTAAAGGAACATCCATAATGCTGCTCTGAGTACACTGAGCAGTATGAGGAGACCAAAGACATGGGTCAGGCTTTCATGAGTGGCTATAATTTGTGCAGGTAGAAAGCCATGGTGGGAAAGATGGCCAGGGAACTGAGGTAGAGATGGGCATAAGGGTGGCAACTTGAAAAAGTGTTGGATGGAAGATGGTGATCTCCACTGAAGACTGTGGTCATGGAAGAACCAGCAGGAAATACAGTGGGACAAGAAAAGCAAACGAGTTGGGGCAAACCTATGAAGATCTTGCGATAGGAAACAGGGTAGCATCATCATAGGCTGGTGCAGAACTGTGACGTGGGAAAAGTGGTGATGAAGTGGTGAGTAAGGCGCGGGAGTGAGGGAGCCGAGGTGAAGCAGACACAGAGGCAATGTGGGTGTTAGGTGAGGAGGTACTGGTCTGCAGTGAACGACAAAGGCTGAGAGAAGCACAGCTCATTCTTTCCAATGTGGACCATGCCTCATTCTTTATCCAATGTGTATTGTGGAGCACTGATCCGGTAGCTGCAGACAC
>RJWT010021852.1:0-17006 GCA_004365215.1 Cuniculus paca
AGCAGGAAGTAGTGAGTCATCGAGGGAGGAGGAGGGAGACAGACCCTTCCAGGCCACGCCCACAGGGACCCACCTCTTCCCACAGGTGTCGCCTCCCAGCACCACACCAGCTATAAACCCGTCAGTGGACTAATCCAGTATCACACGCCCACGATCCAGTCACCTCCCCAGAGCCCCACATGTGACTGCATGAGGCTCTGGGGGACATCTAGATGTAAGCCATGATAGTCCTCATTCACCTTATTCGCAGGATCTGACACATGTGACCTCTGGCTCCTCCCCAAAGTCAAAATGACCAGGAAAGGTCAAGGTTTTGAATCCATTCAGGACATCGAGGCAGCCACCACAGTGCAATTAAAGACCTTCAGGAAAGAGGACTCCAGAGCTGCTGCAGAAAGGGGCAGAAACAACGGGCTAAGTGGATCGAAGCAGCAGGGAGGGTTTGGGGGAGATTATGGGTCTGTCTTTGACTGTCATAAAGTCTTGAAACTCTGAACGTCGCCGTCTTTTTTCCATCACACTTTGTACAGCTTTGCACTGGGCTCGGGACCACACGGTGCCGGGAACTTGCTTTGGGTTCCAGTCCCATTGGCCTGCGCCGACTCTGCCTTTCTGTTTCCCGGCTTCCCCGTTTTACCAAGCTGCGGGCTTCCTCCGTGCATCTCCGCCCCCTGGCTTGTCCCGCGGGATGAGAGCAGCTCCTGCCCTGTGGGTGACAGTCAGGGGCAAACGTGGCGCTGTGTGAAGGCACTGTGCGCGATGTCCGGTGTGCAGAAGAGAGTGGGCGTCCGCAGCTGCTGTGTCTCCATGGTTACCGAGTTCACGGCCCCTCCCAGCAGCTCCGGTTCTGCAGGTGCTGCTACCCGTGCAGCTCCCGCCCTCTGCCCTCCCCGGTGAGGGCCACTGGCCAGCCCTGCACCCAGGCCAAGAAGCCCATGTCCAGGAAGAAGTGTGGGTAGGAGTACGGCGAATCCAGCTCACGGCACTCCCTGTCACGTGCTTGTCCTGGGTGGTGACAGGCCTCTCGTAAGTGTGGTTGGTCCCCTGTGTGAGCCTTGTGGCAGGTGGAACCTGTGTTGCCTTGCTTGGCCGCTGAGAGATGCAGTGTCCACAGAGGGCAGGTCCAGGGGCGACACGGCAGGGTCCCGCGGCACGTGGCCATCACGGAAAGTAGCTGCTGCATGTCACCGGAGCTGGGGGCCAACCACGTGGACAGTGTCCCAGACGGTGTTCCTGTGACCTGGGGTGCCCTGGCCAGGAAACGCGGGAGGACCGAGGTGGCCTGTGGGCCTTGCTGGATGTCCAGGCCTGGGTGGTTGTCATAGTTTATAGCCAGGTGTCCCTTAAAGCCTCGTGTGGTCACGGGCAGGACCTCTGAATGGCGGCTGGGTTACAGTTAGAGCTGCCTTGCTGTTAGGACGCGGGGCCTGGTGGGCCCGGGGCCCTGCTCCTCCTCGCCACTTCCTGTCCGCCCTGCCTCTCGCAGCTCTCCTCCGCCAGGCCCCTGCCAGGCCATCCTGCATCGGAGCTGGCGACTGTGGGCTGAGTCCTCTAAAAACCTTGACCCATGATAAACCTCTGCTCCTGTAAGTCGCAGGCGTCGGGCACTGTGTGTCCGTGGTGAGGAAGTGACTCAGGCAAAGGTGGTCCCCTAGGGCATCAACACCTCACAAGTCTGTGACTGCTACAGATGCAGAGATGGGGAATGGCATTTTCAAGCTAGATGAAGGACTGAGTGAGTTAGAAGAGTAGCAAGTGCTCCCCAGCCCTGAGGGAGCACAGCGTAAGGAACGGCCTCCCGGGGTGGGCGCAGAGGACCTGGGGGGTGTAGGGGTGTTAGGACCAACGGCGGGTCAGCAGTTGCTGTAGCCGTGTTTCCAAAGAAAGTTTTGTCGGCAGGAAACCACGCTCATCATTGCCCCGCTGTTTCGGTTTCTTTTCTGCCGCAGCAGCAGAGCCGTGTGACTGATGCCAGCACTTTCCAGAGTGCGCGCGTGGACACCAGTGTGACGCGCGAGCCTTCGGTCTTGGATCGAGTCACATTCGAGAGTGCAGAGCTTAGCATCAGACAGACCCTGTCCCGCCCACCCCCGGCGGCGTGACCTCAGGCCAGCAGCAGTCTCACCTCACGGGGCTCAGGGGCGATGTGGGACACCCCTGGGTGTCAGCTGCGGCCAGAGGCCAAGCAGGTGGCAGAGGATGCTGCACAGGGCCGTGTCCTGGGGTAGATGCCACGGTCATGAATGAGCCCCTGTCCGGCCCGAAACTGCTCACACGGGAGGAAGCGGGGGTGCTGGGGACTTCGCAGAGCAGCACCCTCCTGCACGGTGACCACGCGGCCCTGCGGAAGGGACGCGGCAGCCCCGGGGCCCCTCAGCTCTGGTGTTTCATCACCCATGCTCATGCCCTCCCGCCGGGACTGTTCTGAACTGGGACTGTAGATGCCTCTTCCTGCCGCGTTCAGTCTGTCTGTTCATTCACTCCTTCATCCATGCATGCGTTCACCCATTTGTTCATTCGTTCATCCGTTGTTTGCTGCGCCCCTGGCCTGTGCCGAGCCTCTGTGTGTGCCCACAGGCGTCAGGGACGCACCAGGGTTTGTCCCCACACTGCCGTCCTGGACAGGGGCCAGTGCTGCCAGCTGTGCAGGGGCGAGGCCAGAGTGGAGGGGACACCGGGCAGGAGCCTCGTTCTCCCCAGGGTGTCGGAGCGGGGCAGGCCGGCTCCGCTGTGGCCCGTGGACTGGGCTTTCACCTTCCGACCGGTCTCGGTCTTGTTGTTTAAGTGGGGCCGGGACAGGACACTCAGTCACCTTACAGCGCACACACTTCTTGGGGACGCTCTGAGATGGCCTTTCTCCATGACAAATGTCACTCGCTTTTTTGTCTCTTCTCCCTGCAGAACGAAATGTGCCTGGCTACCCAGCAGCTCTCCAAGCAGCTGCTGGCGTATGAGAAACAGGTAATGGGCGCTCGCCCTCTCCCGGCCGCCTGCCCGTGGGCACAGGGTGCTCGCCCGGGGGGAGGCGGGCACAGGGGGCTGGGTGCTCAATCTTGGGGCAGAACCCCTGCCTTCAGGTGACACCTGGCGCTTTCCTCCCTCTCTCTTAGAATTTTGCTCTTGGGAAAGGCGATGAAGAAGTCATTTCCACACTGCACTCTTTCTCCAAGGTGGTGGATGAGGTGAGAAACCCGGGAGGTTTCTGTCCGGCTCATTGGCCATTCCTGCTGGTTTGGGCCTCTTGTTAGACGCCTAGTGAAGGGTCTGAGCTGTCTCGGGCCGTCGCTGTCCTCAGCACCTGACCTGACGGGCGCTCAGGATACCGGGTGTGGAGTCTGAGGGGAAAAGCTGCCAAAGCAAGCTTTTTAGGACTTCAGCGTCCTAGGAGGGTGGGCGCAGGTCCCAGCAGAGATTTCATCCTCCCAGCGCCTGGGCCAAGGCGTCTGCAGGGTCACATACCCCAGAGGCTCAGACCTCGAGCAGCTCGTGGTGGCTCTGCTGTGCCTGGGCCTGTGGCCGTGGCACCCCCATCTCTGACTCTGACTGCCCTGACTTCTTCCTTCTGTTTGTGTCTTTCCCTCTGATCAGAGCTCCTGACACTGGGTATAGAGCCCACTCCAAAAACCCAGGGCGGGCTCACTCCACAGCCCTGCATTCATCCCATCTTCGAGACCCTGCTCCGAGCACCCACGTGTTCTCCGGGGACTTACGCTTGGGGGCCCACGGTCCCGCCCACTGCAGGGTTTGGCACAGTGGTTGTCACAGCTGCCTTGTGTGAGACCTGCAGGGTGTTGGGGAAACCGTGATCGTCACAGGAGCTGTGTACGCCCTAATTACGAAAATCACGAGCGCGCAGGTCCACTGGCACCCGGCAGGACACTGCAGAATTAGGTCGCGGTAAATGTCCACTCTGAAGGAGCCTGGGGTGTGTACTGAGCATAGACGACCATGACAGGGAAGCAGAAGAGGAAATGCATTCATTTAAAGTGATGCTTCCTGTGTTTTCCTTCGTGCGGCGATTCCGTTCAGCAATCCACACCTCGTTCCACGAACTCGCAGCCGCCTGTTGTGAATCAGGCTGGGGTGGGGCTGGGAGAGTGAACCAGTCACCAGTTCTCACTGCGCTTTGTCCCACTGAGTAGTAGGAGGGAGACCAGCTGTTTCCTACCGCTGCATTCTCACCCCAGCGTGCTTGGCCCCCTGTGTGGGTCCCCAGTGTGACCCATCCTGACACTGCCGACCAGGATGAAACCTGGGATCCCAGATTTAAGGGCTCAGCCTCCCAAGCCCACCCAGCTTCGGGTGCCAGTTGGGAGGCCAGGCCCCCGTCCTGGCTGATGGGGTGGATCGGAGCTCTGAACCCTGCAGACGCAGGTGGGCCGGGTGCTTCTCAGTTGTGACTTGAACTGGTGGCAACTGGTGCCCGGAGCTGCTGCCTGAGGACACTTCTGTCTCCCGGAGGTCCCAGGGAGTTCAAGCTCTGTGCCAGGAGCTGGCATCAGAGGCCGAGTATCAGGAGCTGGCATCAGAGGCCGAGTATCAGGACTGAAGATGCTCCCGCACCCCCGCTGCTGGGAAAGAGCAGGGCTTAGGGGTCCCGGCTGGAAAGCGGGGAGACCAGCACGAACTCAGCGTGTCAGCGTCCACCCGTGCCCTGTTCTGGGACGCGCGCGCTAACACAGATGTAGGCCGAGGAGGAGACAGAATCACGGAGCAGCGAGCGAGCACCCCAGAGCCTCAGTGGGCTCCAGCACAGTCTTGGGGGGCCAGGGAGAGACGGCCACGGTCAGTGGGCCGCCGTGGACTCTGCAGTCAGGGCCAGGGCTTCTGAACAGCTCTCGGCGACGACTCTCGGTAGAGGTGATGCCAGCCCTTTGTGGATTGTCACAGGCGCTGGACGACAGGCCCTAGACCTAGGGGGAGAGGAGCCCTGGCTCAGGTCGAAAGATCGATCTCTAAGACAAACAACTCAACCCCAGCATTAAAGAGTGGAGCAGTGGAGGCAGCGGTCGATGTGGCCCACGTTTAATGGAACGGGATTGTCCTCGCGAGTCCCAGAGAGCTCTGTGGGCGCTGAGTTCCCCCAAAGCAAGGGCTTGTAGGGTCACTTCTTGGCACAGACCTGAGTCAAGGTTGTCACCGCTCTGCTGACGGAGTGAGTGCTGGGGTGGGGCATGTGCCCTGCGGTCTGCTCTGTCACCAATGCGTGCGCGTGGTGGCTGTGGGGCAAGATGATGCACGACACCCCGGGGGGCCTCCTAGGGAGGAGATGAGAAGGGAGTGAGCAGCGGGGAGGTTCACCTGGCGGAAGCGCTTGGTCTGCTGGGTTTCCGTGTCTTCACCTGTAAGCAGCAGCAGCAGCAGGAGCTTCGAGGGAGGCTACCACACGTGTGCTTGTGGCAGTGGCCGGCCTGGCTTCGGTGCCCCCAGCAGGAGCGCAGGAGGACGGTGATGCCCAGCCCTGGACTGGCACAAGTTGAGCATGGCAGGTCTCTGTGCTCAGAGCCGCCTTGTGGCCACAGCCCTGGAGGGCACGCCCGGGAGTGATGCAGGGTGCCTGGCCTTATGTGGACCCCCTGCGTGACTTCAGGATGAAGCCCCTCGGCTGCCCAGCGGGACTCCCCAGACCTATCCCCACCCACCAAGTTCCTCGATGCCACCCAGACCCTGGAGGCCCAAAGCTTCACAACAGTGCCGTGTCTGGGTCATTGAGGGGCGCGTGGACCTGAGACCCTGCACCCAACGTGGAGCCCGGCTGTGCCAGGGAGCTCAGAGTTTATGCTTCCCATGGAGGGGGCGGCAGAGGCCGCCTGGCTTGCAGAGTGGCACACAAAGTACCCGCGACAGTGGCACCAGAGGCAGCCATCCTCCTTCCTCTGAAGCCACTTGCAGACCTGGTATTTTGCAAGCCCGTGAGGTGGACAGGGAGGCCCTGAGAAGCGGTGACGCCTGAGCACAGCCCCTGAGCTTAGCAGTTGCCTGCCATCCACAGAGCCTGCCGTGGACGACCAGCACTGCCCATGTGACACGGCCTCTTCTGTGACAGCCGAGTCAGCCTGGCGGTGCCAAGCGCTGCCAACACACAGCGTCCGGTTCTGACTGCTGAGAACACAGGGCCGGTGTGGTTTACACAGCAAGCAAAGGGGCTCAGAGACGCCCTGAGCAAGCTTCCAGGTTGCGCCTGCTGGAAGCCGGAGTCTCTTTTTCTCCTCTTGTCCCATTCCTTTCTCTTTCTTTCTCTCTTCTTCCTTCCTTTCTTTTTTATTTTCACGCTGAGCTACATTTCCAACCCTTTTTATTGTTTTATTTAGAGACAGGGTTTTGGTAAGTTGCCACATTGCCCAGACGAACTTCCAAATTCCAACCGTCCTGCTTCAGCCTCCAGGGCGCTGGGGTTACAGGCGCGCGTTCCTGCCCCAGCGCTCGTCTCATTGCCAGCACCCCTGGCCTGTGCTTCATCACGAGGGTTTCTCTGTGCTTGGGAAGCCTAGCGCAGCTGTTTAACCTCAGCAGGTGTTTTGCGTGGCCCTTAGTGCCACGCGGCCATGTCCCCAGAACCGTGTGCGCCTGGCCTCACGAGCGTGCTTTTCGTTGCAGCTGAACGTCCTCCACACGGAGCTGGCCAGGCAGCTGGCAGACACCATGGTGCTGCCCGTCATACAGTTCCGGGAGAAGGACCTCACAGGTGAGCCGCGGGGCCGCCGCAGTCCCTGCGGGGTGCTTCACAGCGCTGCTGCGCACGTTCCTCATGCGAGGACCCCGAGAGGCCGAACCCTCAGTGCAGCGCGCCGCCGCGCCCTGCCCCTGGGCACACAGAGGAGGGCACAGGCAGAGGAGGAGGCAGACACGGGCGGCGTCCGGTGGAGGCTGCAGGTAGAGGTGTGAGGGCAGAAAGAGCCGAAGGCTGGGTGCCGGGAAGGCTGCGTGCAGGAGGACTCTGGGCTCGCAGCGGTGCGGAGAGCATGCTGATGACCCTGGCACGGGGTGCGTCTCGAGGTCAGGCAGGTGCTGTCCTGGGAACAGCGGCGAGTTCTCTGGGACAGTGCACCACCGTCCCTCTCCCTCCGATCTCCCCACCCCGCCTCGAGCACACCCACCCGTCCTTCTTGCCACTTCTGCAGCAGTTGGCGCCCGTGAAATGAAAGCGCCACGCTGTGTCGTCATCCACAGGCTGTGGTTCACGGGCTGCGCCACTGCGCGCCTTCTGGCTCAACCAAGATGACCAGGAAAGAGGGACATTTGGAGTCAGTTCAGGACGTTGAGGCAGCCAGGACAGCACGACTAAGGACCCTCGGGAAAGAGTCCTCCAGACGTGCCACGGGCCAGGCACCCCCCCAAAAAAACCTATATTTTAAGAGCAGTCGGGGAAAAAATTGCTGACTGAAAAAGCCTTCACCCCAGTCCTAGGAGACCCGCGCACTTCTGGTCTCCTAGCAGAGAAGCTGCAGTTACCCTGAGGCACTGTCGAAAGTGGAGCCTCCTCTGGCCAGGCTGCTACCCGGGCCGCTGACAGAGCACGAGCCCCAGTGGGGCAGGAGGCGGGCTTTTCCCTGTGGCTCACTTGTTGGTGACACGGAGCCCAAATGCACTGACTACCCAGTCCCACCTGGAGTCGAACCCTGTGCTTGCGGGGAAAATTCTCGCTACATGCGGTCTGTATGTGGACTCGTTTGCAGAGCAAGCCCAATGTCCGGTGGGAAGAAGTCGCCAACCCTAGGTCCTGTAGGCCAGGTCAGGCTGAGTCTGCAGGTCAGGTGGCCGGCGCAGACCTGGCATCCGGGCACTTGGTGCCATGGCCAACCTCAGTCCAGCGTGACCCGACATCACTTGCTGTCTAGAGTGGTGATTCTTTTTTTTTTGACAGGGTCTCCCTGTATAGTTCAGGCTGATCTTGAATTTGCTATGTAGCTCAGGCTGGCCTCGAAATTTTGGCTGTTCCCCAGTCTCAGCCTCCGGAGTGCTGGGATTACAGTGCTCCATAATGCCCTGGCATGGAAATGTAAAAGCTGGAGGCAAGCGGAGAAGGACATGGCTGTTAAGTGCTTGCTGTTTTGACAGAGAGAACGGGTGGTGTTAGTGCTGTGCAGAGTACCACGTTCTTTTGGGAATCTGTCTGTGTTAAGTGCCCTCCCTCCCTGTGCCGGGGATAGAACCCAGGGTCTTGCATGTGCTAGGCCAGAGCTCTGCTGCTGAGGGATTTTTTTGGTTTTGTGTTGTGGTTTGGTTTGGTTTGCTTTTTGAGACAGGCTTAGTCTAAGTTGCCCAGGCTGGCCTTGAACCTTCGATCCTCCTGTCTCAACCTCCCAAGTGGCTGGGATTACAGGCATGCACCACCATGCCTGGCCTGTTTTCAGCCTTGGGTATTCATTGCTGTTGGTGACCTTGTTGTCTTGGGTTTATTAAGCCATCATTATGCACCATGGGTGTCGCGCCCTTGTTGGGTGATGGTTATTGATGCTGGTTTGTTGCAAGTAGACGTGCCCGGTTGCGTCACAGGTCATCACTGGCACAGCACCAGCATTCCTGTCCCTCTGGGTCTGGTCCTGACTCCATTCTCAGGACTGATGACTGAGATCCTTCGTGCAGGGGCGGAACACTCAGAGTGGAAGTCTATTCTCCAGGTCACCATGGCCAACCTGGCCACCACACTGTCTGCTTGCGTCCCCACAGCACCAGCTCCTTTCCAGGGTGGGCAGGGGCACCAGGCGAGAGGTGAGAGCAGGAGTCGGGCCACCAGGCCAGGCTGGCAGAGAGAGAAGGCCGGAGTGGCCCCAGGTGTGGGCCGCACGCATGCACCAACTCCGAAGGCAGAGCTGGGTGCTGACATGTTTTATTTTTCGTTTTCTTCGCTCTAAGCTGTTTTCTTTCCCCTTGTGCAGAAATAAGCACATTGAAGGATCTCTTTGGACTCGCCAGCAATGGTAAGCCTCCTGCCCTGTCGCGTGGTTCGGTGGTTGGTGGCGAGGGCGGGTCCCCAGTGTGGGGGGAGGTGCCGAAAGAAGGGCCTCGCTTGCAACCTTCCCCGGCCTCCCTCATCTTTGCAGAGCACGACCTCGCGATGGCCAAGTATAGCAGGCTTTCTAAAAAGAAAGAGAACGAGAAGGTGAGCAGACCCCACGCGCTACTGGGACTTCATCCACCCACGCCCTTGGGGCTTCCTGTGGAGTCTGCGGCATTGGCCTTGCTTTCTTCTTCCTCTAAATCCTCTCTTGAAGTTACCGTGCGTCTCAGGGAGGCCTTCACATCTGTAGCCTAACTTTCCAGCCCGCTTTGTTGAAGGCAAATCTGGAACCAGTCGGGTGACCATGCCCCGGGTCCTCAGCCATGTCCAGGGTCCACTCTGACCCCTCGGCCCCTGATTTCTGGGTGTTTGACCACGATCGAGAAGTGCAAATATCCTCATGCACAGAACTTTTCCTCCCGTCCCCTGACTTCCTCGGGCACAGTCACCTCCTTAGCAGAGTCTCGCCGGTGACCCACACGTGTGTGGCCTCCAGGGCCAGCCGCCCGGCTTCTCCTAAAGCAGTGTCGGCCACCAGGAAGCCGTTGGCGTCCCCTGGGCGCACCCTCACAGGTGCAGAGCTACCGTTGCTCTGGATTTCAGGTTTTCAGTTGACTTTCTTTAAATTTGAGATGGAACCTTATTTAAGCGTTACTGTGCTTGTTACCTAAATGGCTACAATGCATACCCGAACGCGTGTCAGGTCGCGCGGTCCCGCGGACATTCTGAAGTCTTCCCTCTGCTCTGCCTCAGGTGAAGGCCGAGGTGGGGAAGGAGGTGGCGGCCGCGCGGCGGAAGCAGCACCTGTCGTCCCTGCAGTACTACTGTACCCTCAACGCGCTGCAGTACCGGAAGCGGATGGCCATGATGGAGCCCATGATAGGCTTCGCTCGAGGACAGGTAGGAGGTTGCAGGCGCCTGCAGGACCCGAAGCGCTGTCACAGAGCGACACAGGTGCTTCCCGGGTTCTGCACTCCGGAGCTGCCGGCCGGGCTGGACCGTCTGGCCGGGCCGCCTTGGCTGGCTGTGGGAGGCCGTGCGCTCTCGAGGAGGTGGTCAGACCCCAGGCTTTCCCTGGGAGGAGCCTGCGCGGTCCTGTGTCTCCGATCCAAACGAAAGCTGAATGCAGCCAGTGTTCCCAGAAGCACTTGCGGGCTCTGGGCAGGAGAGCAGCGCGTACCCCGGGCTGTGCGGTGTCGTACGCTCGCTGCGTGTGCGCAGGCCCTCCCTCAGCCCTGTGTCCATCCTTGCGTCGCTGAGGTTATGGCCAGCGTCTCACCTCTGGAGCGCGGGGCAGCGTCACCAGTGCCCTGCGGGGCTTCTGCAGAGAACACTGGCTCCTCCCTCCGACTCAGTGGCCTCCTGCGCCTGTAAGGGAGGCACCAGCTGCAGGCGGGGACTGCACTGTCACGGAGCAGGGCAGGGGGCAGGGACAAGCTCGAGCGTGTCGGCTCCTGGGCCCAGCCTCCCCTGCTTTGGCCTCACAGTGCTGGCTCCAGACCTGCACGTTGGCCCATGAGAAATGGACCCAGAACTGGTCCTAACCAGGTGATTGAAGCACAGAAGGGGTGCGAGGAAGGAAAACGTTAATAAAATAAAACCGCCGCTTTTCGAAGCTCACGTAACAACCTCGTCTGTAACGGACTAGTGAAATCCACGTAGTTCAAGAGGAGCGCGTCCCTTCCATCAGGGAAGGGGGGCGCGGAGAGGATCTTCCAGCCCCTTGCCTGGCTGTCTGGATGTGGGCGCTGCGTGGTTCGTGGGAAGCTGGCTGCCTTCAGCTCGTGCCTCAGAGGGGACGTTTAAGGGGAGCCGAGTGACCCTTCTGGGTGGGCACTGAGTGAAGCCGCAGCGAACCCTCGGGGGCCGTGCGGTGTCCTCACGTGGGCGCTGGGAGGGCACTGATGGGCCTCCTTTCTCTTTTGCTGATGCACAGCCCCAGCCTGGATCGCTCCTGGGTCTGCTGCAGAGCGGTGCTGTCTTTGGTGGTTAATTTCTCCTGTCACACGTGCCCTCCCTGGAGTGACAGCCCCTGCCTTGAGGCCAGGCCCCGAGGGGGCAGGATTTAGTGTCCCAGAAGCACGAAGGCTGCAGTGTGACCAGTTGGTGCCCGAGTGTGGTTGGCGGGAGGAGGCAGCTCCCTGGCCAGGGCACAGCTGTGTGGTCAGTCGGCTCCACCCTGCAGCCAAGGACTGTGCCACTTGTCCCAGCCCAGGCTTTTCAAGCAAGTGCCGCTGGCCACGGGGGAGCAGAGCAGTTGTGGGACCCACGAGCACCATCTCTGCGGGGTGGCGGGCGCGTCTGCGTGGAGGGCTGAGGATGGCCCCTTTCAGTTCTCCTGTGAAAAGTCCCTTCCCCTGTGGAGTGTCCAAATCCTGCTGAAAAGACAGTCCCTTCCGTAGAGAGGGTTGCGGCACACCCTGGGTCTCATGGATGGGCCCGAGGTGTTTGCTCCCTTCCTCCCTGGCCCTTGGGAGTCAGGGTGTCCTGGGCCCCCACTTTCTTAGCCAGGTGGCGACTGACTCAGGCTGCTCCACGCACACGCCCCAGGGAGCCGCACTGACCCAGCCCAGCCCTCTCTGCTCCTCCTCGCTGGACAGGTTTGCAGTTGCATCAGGACTCAGTCCTGACGCCTGCAAGCCAAGGCCTGGTGGTTCGTGTCACACGGACAGGGTCAGCACTAGGGGATGCACCCAGGAGCCGGGGCCCTGCCTTCCTCTCACCAGATGTCTCCAGGATCAGGCGAGGTCCCGCCCGAGGAGCTTACAGAGCTGCGGAAGCCCTGGGACGCTCACCTAGGACCGACGAACACTTGACTTTTGACAGCGCAGGGAATCAGAATGGCATAGACAGCACTGGTCTCTGTATGATTCGGAGCCCACAGGGCCGGGACTCGGCCTGCGTAGCTGTAGGCTGCTTTTGCCTTTGATATCTAAAGACTCCGGCATCCACGCCTTCCCAAGCTGAGGGGAGGAGGGAGGAAGTTGGGTTCCTGTTGATTTTGCCTCCCAGCCTCCAGGTGAGGCCCATTTCTATGCCCCCACCTGGGGAAAGGTGGCCTTCCGGTGAGTGTGTGCTGTGTCTGGTGACCTCCCCACCCCAAGGCATGTCGCGTGCACCAGAGCCAACATCCTGTCCAGGTTCTCTGAAGCTGCGGCCCGAGAAGAAGGCTGAGCTTTTCAGAGTGGTGCCCAGAAGTGTTCTTGTCCCCCGCTCCTTCGTGCTACCATGCGGCGGGTACCAGGCTCCCAGGCCTTCCGGGAGGGCAGTGTCGTCCAGGAGTCCAGGGAGGAAGGACCCCAAACTCGGCAGCTGCAGTTTCATTTCCAGCCTGCGTGGTCCCTACGTGTCCTGGAGGCCGCCATCCCCTGGCAGAGAAAGCGTCCATCCCAGAACACTGGGCAGCAGGAGGGGCCTTGTCCTCGCTGCGCACGACCCCCTTGCGCACGCGTCCCAGTGGGGAGTGGCTTTCAAAGGCTGTCAGCCCCGTCTCCCTCTGTGGCGGGCATCTCAGCCCAGCCCCCACCCCATGCAGGCTTAGGTGTGCTGGGTCACACGGTGGCCACGGGCAGGGACGCCCGTGCTGGGTGGGAGTGACCACTTGTCAGTTTCTTGCTGAGGTGAGCATGTGCTAGAGACAGGAAGTCACTTCCCAGCACTCGTGTCAGACTCTGCTGGTCACTTCCAGAACCCCTGCGGCACCAGGCCTGGACCCCACTGCATGGCTCCTTTCGGCAACACAGCAGTGTCCCCTTGTGCTTGGGACTCGTGTGCTGGCTCTGCAGACAGCTGCCAGCAGCAAGGACACGCACCCGAGGGCCACCCTGCTGCCACCCCGCATGCAGGCAGCCCAGTGAGCACCTCCCGGGTGATTTCGGGGCTTTGCCGCTGTCTTTCAGATTGGCTTCTTTAAGAAGGGAGCTGAGATGTTTTCCCAGACCATGGACAGCTTCCTCTCCTCCGGGGCGGCCATGGTTCAAAGGTAACGTGGGCCCGGGTGGGGTCCTGTGTGCCTGCTGCCCTCCCTGCTGAATCTGCAGCCCAGGCCTGGTAGCGCACGCCCGTGATCCCAGCACTGGGGAGGCTGAGGCAGGAGGAAGTTTGAGGCCAGTGCTGGGATTGCAGCTGGGCACCCCTACCCCAGGCAGTGGGATTCCTCACAGCCAACACCGTGGGCCTTGCACGGCTGGGGCCTGTGACCTCCGAGGCTGCCGGCTTGAGTTAGATGATGCAGGGCCAGGGGCTCTGTGAGGCTGGCAGCTTCGGGTGCGGCGAGGGCCCCGCCACCCGCTTCGTAGCAGCGCAGAGTCAGCTGGGGTCGAGAGACTGACCTGTCACCGTCCATCTGCAGCATCCAGGTGGAGCTGGAAGCGGAATCAGAGAAGATGCGGGTGGCGCAGCAGGAGCTGCTCTCTGTGGACGAGTCTGTGTACACCCCAGACTTCGGCGGGGCTGCCCCCGAGATCCACCGCACCCTCATCCAGAAGGCTGGCTACCTTAACCTCAGAAAGTGGGTGCCTCTCCTAAGCTGCGCTCCTAAGAAGTGGCCCGCGGGCGGCCCCAGGGTGGGCGGGGACACTGGGGAGACCAAGAAACCCGGCACCCCACCCACCCAGACACCGAAGCCTCCTGATGGTGCAGGGAGCGAGGCAGAGCCTGGCCCGGACTACAGGGCGCTTCCCTCCCTGGCGGCCACTCTCACTGCTGTCACCTGGGGCCTTTGAGTCGCTCACTGTCCGCAGACCCCGGCAGGCGGGTGAGAGCCCTGTGCAGGACCCACCTGAGGCTCGGAAGCCCAGGTCCATCCAGATGGCAGTGGGGTTGAACCCTGAAGGGGGCATCTGGGAGCAGAGACAGGATGCCAAGGTGTGCAGGGCTGACAGGTTCCCCGGACAGGCCGAGCCTCAGTTTCTCTCTCCGACCACTGCCCCTGCTTCAGATGGTTTTGTCCCAAGGAGTGGACGAGGCCTTCCGGGGCCAGCCGTTGCCATTTTTGGGGATTTCCGGGCACTGAGGGCACCCAGCATCTTGCGCAGTTAGCTCCCCCTTGGCCTTCCCGAGTTCGGGGGCTGCGTGTGCCGTCCCCAGCAGGGCCGCCTGCGGAGCAGCTGCAGCTCTCTCCGTCTGGCAGAGCCGAGCCTGGAGCCCGCGGATCGTAAGCCTGAGCCCCCGATAAGAACTGCGCAGACCCTGTGATTTGCCTGGCTCTGGCTTCTGTCTCCCCGGGCAGCACACTACACTTGGACGACCTCCCAGGCGAGCCCTGGGACCTGTGGGCCGAGGCGACGCAGGCCTGTCCTGCCTGTGTGCCCGGCGTTGCCCAGGGGCTGGCACTGCCGGCGTAGCTGCGCCCACCATCCCTGGGTCGCTTGAGGGACCTGGTTCTGCAGAAAGTGGGGAAAGTAGCGCGGTGCCCTAGCGCCCCCACCCGGGTGCTGACGGCGCTGCCGCTCCCTTCCCACAGCAGGACGGGGCTGGTGAGCACCAGCTGGGAGCGGCTCTACTTCTTCACCCAGGGCGGGAACCTGATGTGCCAGCCCCGGGGCGCGGTGGCCGGCGGGCTCATCCAGGACCTGGACAACTGCTCGGTGATGGCGGTGGACTGCGAGGACCGGCGCTACTGCTTCCAGATCACGGCTCCCAACGGGAAATCGTATGCCGGGGCCGCCCGGGAGGTCGTCCTGGGGCTTGGGACCTTTAGGGCCAGGGGTTGTCTGTTCACTTGGCCCCTCAGGGTCAAGCCCAGCGAGGGTCTCTGCCTCGGGAGGAGAGGTGGCCTGCGTGTCTCCGGGGACAGAGCGGGGACGTCATCCCTGCGGGCTGGCCGGGCGATGTCAGCTCTCTTGCCTCCTCTTGGCTCCTAGTCTCAGTCCCCTGCTGTCCAGCTCTGGTCTCAGGGTCCTCATCCACAAGATGGATGAGGTCAGTGTTTCTCACATGCTTTCAATAAGAGGAACAGAGGAAGGAGCGGAGGCCTCCCAAAGCCGGGTGGTGATGCCGCTGTCACCCACGTGGCCTGGCCCTCTGTTGATTTAGCTGTCAGAGGCAGCGCTGGGTCCCTGGATGTGGTTGGAGCCCGGAGGGCGGAGTTCAGCCTTCGGGCATGTGTCGGAGGGGCACAGGGCTGTCCAGGCCCTGGTCCTGTGGCACTGGCTCAACCGGTCTACGGCACGCTCGGTCCGGGAGCCAAGGTGCTGACACGGCCGTGATCTGTTCCAGGGGCATCATCCTCCAGGCGGAGAGCAGGAAGGAGAACGAAGAGGTAAGCAGCACCCTGCCTCGGCCTCGCCTTCCTCCCTCCCGGGGCGCAGTGACTGGGGCTCAGGGTTTCTCTTCCCTCCGCAGTGGATCTGCACCATCAACAACATCTCCAGGCAGATCTACCTGACCGACGACCCCGAGGTACTGAGGGTTCCCTGGGCCCAGCTCCCAGTGCCCCTCCCTGCCCCGCCCGCTGAGCTGTGTCACCCACGGGTTCCAGGCCGTGGCCATCAGGCTGAACCAGACGGCTCTGCAGGCGGTGACTCCCATTACGAGTCTGGGCAAGAAGCAAGAAAGCTCCGGCCCCAGGTAACCAGGGACAGGGACAGACGGGGAAGCAGCCTGCGTGGGGCCGGGCTCTGGGGGGGATTTGAAGGAGGAGCGGTCACGGGACCCTCCCAGCCCACCCACTGGGGAAGCCTCATCCTGGCCGGGTGAAGTGAACACTTCACCCAGCTCTGCACCGCAGATGAGTGGTGGGGCCAGGATTCAAATCAGCCTCACACCAGTGTCCCATCGGGCCTCAATGGTGTGGTTGGAGCCAAGAAGGCTCGCGTCACGGGTCCCGCCAGTCAGGAGCCCTCCTCACATTTTTAAGAGCATCAACAAAGCACCATAAACAAAAAATACATGCGCTGGGATGGAGCCCAGGGGTACTCTGCCAATGAGTTCCGTATCCCAGCTTCCTCACCCAGATGATTCTCCTGCCTCAGCCTTTTTGTTGGTTTTTTTTTTTTTTTTTTTTTTTGAGATAGGGTCTCGCTATGCAGTTCAGGCTGGCCTTGAACTCACTTTGCAGCCCAGGCTGGCCTAGAACTTGCAACGATCCTCCTGCCTCAGCCCTCTGATTGCTGGGATTACAGGCGTGAGCCACCACGCCCAGCTCTGCCTCGCCTCTTAAATGTTGTGATAGCAAGCGTTCTACCACGCCTGCAAGAATTTTATTTTTTTTAATGAGAAAATCGTCTTTTATGTGTCCGTGTGACTGCCCAGGCCTGCTCTGCCTGTGTGCTGGTATTTTCAGATGCAGCTGCTTTTATTTCCGCACATACATTTAAAGTTTCACAATTGCTTCTTAACCTAACCACACATGTTACCGTCACTTCCCATTAGCTGTCAAGTGTTCGGGCGCCCCCTCATTCGCTGGTGTCCTTAACAGTGACGATCGCCACAAAGACGGCGCCGCTGCCCGCTGAGCCCTGCGTCCAGGTTGGGTCTAGGACTCCGGCCCTCGAGTGCACGCAGGGTCGCCCGGCGGAGCCGGTGGTGGCTTCGCTGTTCATGGCGCTAACAAGGTCATGGCATCGAAGGGCGGCTTAAATGACTGCGCGGCTCAGTGTCCGTCTTAGTGGCAGGGGAGGCGGGACCCTGCTCTACTGCACAGGTGCGACCCAATGGTGCTTCCAGAAATCGTGGTGATCGTGGGGTCATGCACCCAGGTGACGCACCCCGCCCAGGGAGGGAGGCCGGGGGACACCTAGGGGCTGGGCTGCCTGAGACCCAGTCCCCTGCTCAGGAGTCACAGGCTTGGAGGAGGAGTGACGTCCGTCACCTGGCTTAGGCAGATTGTCACACACTGCACGGCACAGGATGAACCAAGGGGCCCACAGGGGAAGGGCAAGCAGGGAAACTCCGAGGACGTCAGAGCTGAGAACCCGGGCAGAGGTGACAAAACGGGACAAGGCCAAGGCTGGGACAGCTGAGAAAAGCACCATGACAGGAAGCGGAAATCCAGACCCACGGA
>RJWT010021853.1:0-17435 GCA_004365215.1 Cuniculus paca
TTTTTTCCCCTTTGATAATACTTTTTTTCTTTGCATCTCATACTATTTTGTGAAAAACTGGACATTTTAAATAATAAAATATGACAAAAGTGGCAATCATTTTTCCTTAGACTTTCTTTGGTTTATTATTGTTTGATAGTTTATTAAATTTTTTGAACAAAATGTGAATGAAATGCTTTCTATGGTCATTAAATTCCTGATTAGCTGAATAGCCAGTTAATGGTTAGAGATTTCTGTACATACCTGGTACTAAAATATCACCCAGTCTCTGCCCAGATCCCATGTGTGCATGTTGAAATATCACATTTCAATATGATATTCCCTGGGACCACCAGATGCTGACAATTCTCAGGGAACAGTCCTTTGAAGGTGTTCCAATTCCATTAATTTTCAGCTGATTTTTGTCAAATTGCCAATTCTCACTGTATTTGTGGTTACTAACTTTTTAAAACTACTTTAAAGCTAAACAAGAGACCACTAGAATAGGCCATGTATCTTATTTTTAAAATGTGATTAAACTTTTATTTTGCTTAAATAAGTATTGTCAGGTTTAGGGATATTCCCCAATTAATTTCTTCAAATACAAAACATAGATTTGACCATTTTTGCTACTGGTACAATTGCTTTTATTGTGGAAAGAATTTCAAGAGAAATTTTGTCACTTTTGTCACTCTAGCCAAATTATTTCTTAAGGACCAAAATATATTTTAATTGCTCCATTGATTTATTTATAGCTTTGTTTGTGCAAAGTAAAATCTTAATTTGATTTTTAAAACTGTATTAAATCACTATAAAAATCACATTTATGATAGTTAAAAATATTTTCCAATCAATTGCATTTCGTGAGATGAAATTATAAACCTCTCATAAGGCATCTCTCCCACAATTTTTAAACATCAATTCAATCTAATGACATAGCCTTGAAAGTCTTTCCATGTATATTTTTCCTTCAGAAAAAAATGCATAATTATGATTTTTTCAGGGGGTGGATGCTAATTCCTTAACAAAAAGGCAACTCTAACTATAATGTATTAAAAGAATTCTTGATGCGTCTAATAATATACTACCATCATGAAAGGAATTATCTAAAAAGGGAAGGCAGTGGCCATTGTTAATCTATTATCATGATTTGAAACTCATTTTGTCTTCAGTGTTCTATTTAATTTGGTTTTATTGTATTTTTTTTGTTTGATTTTATTATATTTGATGGCATGGACAGCAATTTCAAAGATAAAAAAATATATAATTGTAGCCATTGTGAATTTCCAATTATCTTGTTTAAAAGCCCTATATTGCTTTCATTGTTTTGCCTTGATTGATTTTACTGTATTCTGTATTGTTTGATTGTATTACATCTGAAGGTATAGGCCAGTACTCTGACAATAACAAGAAGCATTATGGTAGCTACTGTTGTTTTTCTATTATCTTGAAGTTCTGTATTGTTTTCGGTTTTTTTTTTTTTACTATTTTCATTGTGTTCTACTTTGTTTGATTTTATTTATGCCTGATGGTATGGGTATTTATTTTGAAGATAACAAGAGGCATTATGGTAGCCATTGTTGACTCCCTTTTACCATGTTTAGAAGTCATGTACCATGTTCATCATTTTGCTGTGATGGACTCTATTCTGTTTTATTTTGTTTGGTTATATTCTCTTCAAAATAAAAAAAATTTTAAAAAATACCACCATCAATCTGGCAGTATTATGTGTTATATTACATAAAAATCAGTGATATATTTCCTTAACGTATGTTAAAGTCAAGGTTGTTACCTGTATTGCAATTGAGTTCTTGCATATTTATTTTGAAGTATAAGAACTGTGAGAAGGTAGTCAAATTCTAAATGCTAGCATATAGCCCAAATTGGAAATAATATTCAAAATAATTATAAAATATTTTTCATATGTATCATTTGGTATTTCTAGAAATTCTATTTTCTTTTTTTAATTCCTGAATTCCTGACCCACAAGCACATTATTTTGAAATACAAATTATATCTTTCATTCGTAGTGGAGAACATAAATCTTCAAAGCAATATCTAAGATAAATTGATGAAGATTATTTCTCAATTTTCAAACTTTGGTATACTCTTTTTAGGCTTGCCTGCTTTTTCACACTTTACTTTGCAGGTTCTGATGTAGAATATAGAAAACATGGCTAATTTAACATCCCTTTATAAACAAGAGAGAACTAGAGACTAAAAAACTTTAACGAACTGATCAAAATTTATAGACAAATGATAGCACATAACATTTCATTTATTTATTTGTTTTTTTATGGTAGGTGAGTGAAAAGTATGGGATGAAGACCAGGATAATGCTGATTTCTGAATGATCATCCACAGCAAGATGGTTCCATTTAACATTCACAATTACATGAAAATATTTTTTGAAAAACAAAATAAAGTCATGGGAAATAATGTATAGCGAGCATGGGAGCATCATACCATAAATAGGTTCTTACCTGAGTTTAACTGCGAAAATAGAGTTTACTAAAGATTTTTACATGCTCTTTCCTGTCCTCCAAATTCAAACCCACTTATTGTCTCTTCAAAAGAAAAGTTTGGCTTTAAATATTTTTCACTATGAATGATTGTGTGTAATAAAATTGAAACTGATTAATCTTAATAATGTATCAAACTTTTGTCTTTGAAAATAGAGGTCTGGATTCACTGGATAGAACAGAAGGGAATAACTATAAAGTCAACCAACTTTACAACAATGTTTCAACATTTTCTATTTTCAAAACTACAATAACCTTGCAGAAAATAAATTACCAAATTTAAGAAATAAATTCAATTTATTGTCTAAAATATTTAAAAATATGGATGAGAAAATAGCTTGGCAATTATGCTAAGACTGATGGAATTTCATTTCTCTCAAATTTCATCAAAACTAGAAATTATCGATCGCTTGTACAAAAGTAGATACCTCTTCAGTCCTTCACTAGTTTTACTTACAGAACATCAGGAAGAAAGTGATTGCAATTCTAATAACTTAAACTCCCTATACTGTAGAATTTCTCTAGAATTTCCCTTTTTCTTTATGACATCACAGGTATTCTACAATGAGTTAGCAAGAAATGAATGTTATAAGCTTAGACTAGAATAGATGCAAATATTTCTAGGGTAACCGCATATGCTATAAATGAGACTAGAAGTCAGAGTTGAGAATGTGTAAGAGAGGAAATTTTCCAGAGATCTGAAAACTCATAGTAGGAATTTAAGAAGTTACTTGAAATTCCACAAAATTATCATCAGTAAGAAGGCCAAACAAATTTTCTACCATCAACCCCATCATTCATACACTAAACCACACACATACACACACACACACACACACACACACACCCGCACATGCACGCACTAAGGCAATATCCCTATGTACTGCCCTGATTATAGAAAGTAAAAGGAAAGTGAGAAAAAGGAAAAAAGGAAGAAAAAAGTATGGATATCAAGAATGTGTAATATGGGGTTTTATATAAATGAATATCATTATTAACAAGTTCATGATTGGTTACTGTGCTTACTGTATCAGCAATGGAACTATCTAATTTTGGCCACTGTCAAGGTCTTTGACAAAGGTTTGACCTAGCTGGTTCCAGAGCCATACCCATCTCTACTACTGGAATTATCTGTAGGCATATGACTCTGAATGTGCCTGATTTCTGTCTAGAAATATATTATTTATTATTTAATAATACTCATTTTAATGCCTTCTTTTTTTTTGAACAAAAAATATTTTCTGTGTCTATGTGTATCAATTAGCTATTCATTTCTATGACAAAATACATGAGGGAAACCAAAGCCTAAAGGAGGAAAGGCTTATTATGTTTTATTTTCAGTTCATTATTCACATTTAATTTCATATTTCTGTAGTGAGGCAAAACATCATGGTCAAATGGCTGTGGTGGAACATGGCTATGTACTTCAAGGCACTTAGGAAGTAAAGATAGATGAAAAGGGACTAGGGACAAACTGGAGACCCAAAACTAGATATCCTAAAGTATCCAAAGTTTTGAACCAAGGTCTACCTCCTAAACTGCTAGCATCTTGGAATATTCCATCAGATTATAAACCCATCGATTGATTAATACATTGATTTGGTCAGAGCTTTCATGATCCAATCACACTCTATGAGCCTTATCTCTAAAGATTGCTTCATTGAGGAATGTGCCTTTGGCACATGAGCCTTTGAGGCACTTTTCAGATCCAAATTATAACAATATTTGTTTCATTTGTTATGGTTGTTTCTCCATTTAATTAATTTATATGATAGCAATGTCCTGTATACAGTTAACTTGAAGAACTAGGGAAGGGCATAAATTATACATTTTTGTAATAAAATTATATATTTTTACATTACACATTTGCATTTTATAATTATGGTATATAATTATACATTTTACATTTACATTATATATTTAGAGTAAAATTATAAATTCTATAATAAAATGATACTATTTACATATTTTAATGATAAGTCAATTTGTTTTAATTATAAAAGATTAATGTTCTGAAAATTCTCAAATATTTCCTGTTTTTTTACTTATCTTATTTTGAATTCAGTATCTTTCTCATTTTAAAATTAACTCAGGGAGATCAATCCTATTTAATTTTTGCCCATATCCTTGGTTTTATGTGGTTGTAAATGAAGTCTAACTATTGATAGATCCTCTTTTATTGTTAGGTATTTTTATGTACATTGTAACTCTCAAAGATAGGTACAAAATTAATCATTTTAAAATTTATAAAGTAGAGAACAACATCCAGACTGGTTAGATTGGAGTTACCAGTCCATTTATTATGGTAAAATATACTAAGAGAATTTAGTAAATACTGTTGAGTTTAAATTGAGTGAATGCCTAAGTGAGTTTATATGGGCCAGTAAGTAGATTTCTTATCTTTCAAAACTGATTTCTGATTTGCATCAGATGTCAAGATCTTCTGACTATTAATTGTGATTGTCAATTTAACTGTTTTAAGGATATCTAGAAGAGTGCATCTGAGTATGTCATGAGAACAAGACCTTGGAGAGTGTATCTTTCAGGGGCTCCTCAGTTGTGTTATCAGGTGGCTGCCATGAGAGGAGCATCATTCTTCCAACAAGCCCTTCTTCCATGTTGTTTTTGCTTTAGAGCTAGGAGACCATGGACTCAACCCTGTGAAACCATGAGCCAGATAAACTTCTCTTTTAAATTGTGAATGTCAGGTATTTTTTCCAAGCAATGAGAAAGTTGACTGATAAAGTCTGTGAAAATAAGTTCTTTCATTTCACATACATTGAATACTTTCAATAGCCTATACACAACATTTTGTATTTGGATTAAACATTTATAAGCATCTGTTCCATTATTCATTCACTTTCCTTACTAATTCAATTTCCTCAAATATTTTGATATTCTTCTTTGAAAAGGAAAATATCTTACTTAAGTAAATGTGCATTTAATATTTATTGTGAGGCCAGTTTTTTAACATGACCACAAAAATGTAATTATAAGCAAAAAATACATTAAAAAGTTTCACTTTTTACTTAGAAATTAAAGTCTACAAGAATTCTAAGAACATGGTTTTCATTCTCTTTTCTACAAAATGTGTGCATAATTTTTGTTTGCTTTGCTTATACATAGAATTTCCTAATTTCCTCTATACTTCTGACTAGTTATATACGGCATGCTGTATTGAAATGATAGCTCTATATAAGAGTTGCATTTTTTTTAAGACATAAGAAGTATATAATTGGAGTAACAAAAAGTTGAAATACAACAATTTTAAAGTTAATATAAGATAAGGTGAATTGAATGATATAAAAACTTTGTTTTTTTTTCCTCATTTGCCTCCAAGCTCTGATAGAGGAGAATACTGGTTTGTAATCTTTTTATTACTTATTTTTTGTTGTTCATTCCTCAGCATATGACCAGTACCTGGCACAGTATTTATTTGTTCAAACAGTAAATGTGTTAGTGAAAAAATGTCACACATGTAATTAACCTTAATCCAAGTAATTTCTTGTATGTGCCATTACTCATTCTTATATCATTTTTTATGGAAAATGACTACTGGAAACTTTTAGAAATTTCACCCAGAATGACTCACATCTGATTTAAATAAGAAGAACAATCAATTTGGCGCCATCATAAGAGCTCTCAGATGTTAAAGGTGACAAAATGGGCAGAACTCCTTCTAACAGATTATGGATACCATGTGTGACAGAATTAAGTGGAAAAATGTTCATAGAAATGCTGAAGTGGAAGGCATGTCTTGCCCATGTGGCTTGGCTGCAGGATACAGTGCTTTCACTGGCTTGATGGCAAAGTTGGGTGGCATATCACATATGGCATATGGCAGGCTTCTGCTTCAGCAAATGCATGCCACATGCCAAAAGTGGTGTAGTTTCCACTGACGACTGTTTTTATTTCTTTCAAGTGTTCAAAAATTAATATTAAAGTATTTTAGCATTCTATAAAACAACAGAAAAATCCAAACATACTTTTACTCATTCAACAGAAAATTTCCATATTAATGATTTGCCCACCAATAAATCTGCATAATATATACATAATTTCTATAAATATAAACTTAGAAGGATACTGGAAAGAAAGACACCATAATCTAATCAAAACAGAAAGTATCACAAAATTTCAAACATGGCTATGTATACAAGTACATATGCTTTTCTACACTATTTTATATTCACTTGTTCACTCATAAAATGAAACTTGAATGCATGCTCTAGTCCTGGTCCCTTGATTAAAGCAGCTTGGAGTCTTGATGGTGAAGAAGAAGAATGAAAAGAAAAATAACCACAATATGATAAGTAAGATAGGGATCAAAAGATGAGCAAGAGGTCATGAGAACAGTTGAAAAAATTGGTTAGAAAAACTACAAAAGTAGATGACTCCTACTATAGGCCTCTTTGGGAAAATTATGGATTAACCATTTAAGAAGGAAAAATGAGAATATTACCACAATAATTAAAAGCATTTAAAAAAGCAGATAAGTTAATGTGTCAATTTAGCAGATACACATTCTTTAGTATATCTGGAATTTAGTGTGAAGCTGCAAAGGTAGTATATATAGAAGATAGGGGCCAGAAACTCACCATATGTTATAATGAGATTAGATTTTACACCAAGGAAAATATAAAAACCACAAAGGTGCTTTAAATAGAGAATGGTGATAAGACCCATGTATGAAATAAATCAAAGAATGGTAAACTTACTGTTTTAGAATATCAAGGAATGTTACATTAGTTAAATAGTAAGAACCACATTCTAACTAAGGTATTATCAGTAGAATTGGAAAGGAGAAGGATGCTCCTATGACTTGCACTGACATCAGAAATTGTAGGACTAATTTATTGAATGGAAGGCCTTTGGCAAAGATGACCTAAGAGTGCAAAGATGAAACTTTGGTTGCTATGGGGAAAAGAGGATGTGAGAAGAGTTTTTATAAAGAAGAATATTTTAAATTGAGACATTATTAATTAGGTAGGTCTAGGCATTATCTAAATTGAATTCTCAAAATGGAGTTTAATAAGTATGGGCTTTATCTAAGGAGAAAGTCTTACACTGTGAATATACACTTTGATATTGAATAGACTGCACAGTGTCCTGCTCTTAGCTAGAGTGTTTTGAATGTCCATTAGATCACATGAAAGAAGAAATGATGCAAAATACAAAATGAAGAAAAACATACTTGTTTTGTCAATATTTTGTTTAGCATTTGTGCATGTATTCTAAGCTAATATTGTTCTCTGTCCTTTTTATTTTATTTCAGTATTATCTTCATTTAGTGTTAATATTAACATGATGTTGCCTTATAAAATGTAGTGTAGGATGATTGTTAAAATTTGATTGTTTTTTGATAATCTATTTTTTTGATTATCAATGACTTTCTCTAATGATTTTAGAACTATCGTTTTATAATGTTATGTCAATATCAATACATTATTTTAAGTAGATATATATGTATATATTGTACTTAAGTTCTGTAACATACTGATATGCGATTGTTTATAATATTATTTATTATCTTTGTGCTTTTTGACACATCTATAGTGAAGTCCCTTTTCCTACTCTCATATTATTTATTTCAATTAAATCAGTAATATACATCAATAATATAAAGTAAAAATGAAGTAAAGATACATTTGAGAATCACAGGGTAAGTACAGAGGTAAACATGAAGTATCACAACAAACTCATGTATCACCACCATATTAACACCTATTTATTTTTGTATTCTTGGGATAAATAGATCAGTGACGTTTGCTTTAATTTACACATTGTTGTACTGTGTTGTATAAAATTATGTTTCAATTAATAATAAAATCAGATAATTAGAAGTATTGAATTATGAAATAAATTGATACTGCTACCCATATTTTACAGAGAGCCACGGCAAATATTTATTGCTTAATGAGTTACATTAAGTGACTATGGGATAAGAAATAAGCAAAATAGATCTACATTATAATTGATGATAAAAATAGCTAGCATTCATAGAGGACTTACTGTGTATGATTTCATGATATACTCTGACCCCTTTGACCAGTATTGGTCCACTTGCGAGGTGGAAAATTTGGAGTTTATTTTATTCAAACTCACATATAACAAATGGAACTTCTTTAAATTTTTCCATTTCTTTGTTTTTAAATCACAATACTGACAATTCCCAATATATAATCAATTCCACATTCAAAAAATTTTTGAAATATTATTATTAATTTTGAACCAGATCTTATAACAAAACTAATATTAGACTGGTTATTTCCGAGCATGAATGGATTGAATGGATTATTATTCAGCGAAAAAAAAAATAGAACTTGAGCCTCTACTCCAAAATAAAGAAAAAAAAAGACACTAGGAATTGTGCCATTATTGTCTGAGAATTTTCCATCTCTCATTTGCTCAAGCAAACAACGAACTACATTCTGAGTTCAACAAACTGACAGTGCTGGTACTATTTTCATTGCTTCTACTTTCAAGAAGCTGTAATTCCAGTGAGACAGCAGAAAATAAGTAAACAAGCATATAATGTAATTTAAGGTAGTAATTGGTTTCAGAAATAAAAATAAGATAGCATATAGGCATACCATGTGACCAACATGGATATGATAATTAATCATACCTGACTGAAACAATAGAGAAACTCCTGTGAAAATCTTTAATCTAAATCTTTAAAAGCCAGAAGATAATTACCGGCAGAGCCCTCACCTCCAGGTAGGAAACAGTTGAGTTTGGCAGCAAGAAGTCTATTAGCAAGAAGAGTAAAAGGGGGTAAATTCAGAAAAGTAAGGCAAATTATCACACTAGAAATTAAAAGTGAACTATGTTCTATTTTGTTTTCTTGCTGACAATATAAATAATATATTCTCCACTTTTTGTGGCTAAGTATTTTTCTCAAGATTCTTATCTTTAATTTGATTATGTCTGCTATTCTAGAAGTTTTCAGCCATAGGTTTGGGTCAGGAATAAAGTGAAGGTGTGTTTACAAAATAACTAGTATAAGAAATTGTAGTGTCCTCTTGGATCTAGAAGCTTATGGGAGGTTGAAATTTGGATGACATTAGAGGGACCCTCGGTCTGAGTGTCTGTAATGCCTCTGTGGTACCTCAACTATTTCAGGTTAATCTGTTGTGGTAAGTATTCTCTTTGCAGTGTACACCAATATTGGAACAGAAAGGATTCAAAAGATACTTTCTTGCAAGAGATGGAAGCAAAAAAGAAGGTAGCAACTTACAGCACAGTCACAAGCTTGTGTGTGCATACGTAAATATGTACATACCCACACACATACACATACACATGCGCACTTGTTTTCCAGGTTATTTTATGGAACACAAATCCTGGTCTTGCTATGAGAGAATTCTGTAGATGTAATTCATGTTTCTAACCTGTTCATTTAATTTAGGTTATTGTGGCTAGGCCTAATTTAATAATTTATTGCCCTATAAAAAAATGGCATAGGATTCCCTGAGACATAATAGGTCAAAATCTTTGCTCCTTGCTCATGGGATTTCAATCTCCTTATGATTTTTCCTTCCTGATTGCCTGCCTAATGAACTTCAGTCTTGCTTAATCATCTCCCCCAGCTGAATAAGTCGACCCCTAATAAGAATTTATATATATCATTTAAGCTATGTTTTTCTCTTTCTCCAGATAGGCCCTAATAGATACAAGAAATGCCCATCAGTAGTAACACTGAAGACTCCATAAAGTATATAGAAATATTTATGAACTGGTCTTCAATATCTGCCAAATCTAAAGACTCTGAGGCCAGGTCACAGTCCTACCAGAACCTCTGATATTTATTTGTTTTTCATTTTATCAGTTCAAAGATGAAGTCAAAAGACTTTAATGTCAATCTGAAGGAGAGATTTTCATTGTTTATAATTTATTTCATTTTAAAGAGCAAAGACAAATGGAACCATATCCAATTATGAATGTGTCAAGTAATCTGTGATTGGATCAATGTCCAGGGATAGACTTTCTCCCTTTTTTGTATTTTCTATTTATTAGCATCAATTGTCATTTACATCTGGCAATTTACTCTTATAAATGAAAAGCATTTCATTCAATTTTACTATAAATACAATTTTTCTATAATGATAATATGCATTCTTATGTTTCTGTACATATATTTTCCCACATATTGCTTAAAGGTGGCTTTTAATGTGAAAAGACTAATAGACAGTTGGTCTTATGTTTGAAGCTATTTCAAAAATCATTTGCTTAAAAATGTTAAAAATAGAGGTCATTATACAAAATTGACTCCAAATGGTTTCTTAGTCAAAAAGAGATAATTAGGTGCTTCCCTGAAGAAAATGGTATATTAGGAAATTAATCTCCATGGAATTGGCATCCTCTGTGAATTTCAGTGATTTTTCAGTTCTTTATTTGATTATACAATATGGAAACCTCCAAATATATCAGCATACTCAAAGGCTTTACTGACAGCTGCTGGAACAGCCAAACAGAGGAGGAGGAAAAAAAATTAAAAAACAAGAAAACACAATTTTGATTTTAACATCAGGATTTCAGGGAGGTTTTGAAAGCTTGAGAACTTTCTTGCACATTTCAGCAGTACTCATCAAAAAGCTTGCTTTAAAACGATGTGACTTGAAACAGGGACTGGTTTAGATGAAGATGTGACAATGGGCAGTGCATTAGTGCCACACATGCAGTGTTAGTTCTGTAAAGAAAGGGACCAATTAGCTTAAAAGGTTTGAAATCATCTTGGCATAGTTTTAAAGACAAAAGAAAAATCATCCTGCAAAAATGCAGTTCATTGTTGAGAGGAGATGAGCAATGAACAATGAATTCCATCAGTTTTATAGGCAACACTCCTTCATACAGTACTATCCATTATTAATGAGCACTATTTTTGAGTGTGAAAGAACTGTTTGAAAAACATTAACATAGTCTATTGAATGTGATTGACATTGTCATTCCATTCATTTTGCTGCTGGCAAGTGCCATCCCTGTAGACTTATGTGCATCTGGACATTACTAATATTCTTCTTGTTATGCACTCTGGGCAGCTGTGATATGGAAATTTTCACCATTGTATTTTATGGTTTATTTCTCAGCTTTTACATTGTGTTCTGTAGCAAGATGCATAAGTCAAGGTTTTTTTGTCTGCAATGATCAATCAGAAAAATTACCTCTTTTCTAATCTGACTCTTCTCCAAATTTTAAAAAGAATTTATTTGAATTCTATGTGCAATGACCGTCTGCTAGCCAGGCAGTTATTTAGATCCAGTTATTTAGATCCATGTCTGGCACTTATTTTTTTCCCTCCAGTTTTCAAAGATGATTACCTTTTTAATTGTCTTTCTGCAAAAAGAGACTGTAGCTACTGTCTACCTGCTGTTCATTAGCACCACACACTGAATATCCCTCCCACATAATACCTTGTAATCAACAAAATTAAAGGCAACATATTAAGGATTACAGGAGTAATGAATAAAAAAAATCAAGAACCACATCCTCTTGACTTTTAAATATGTATGTAGGTAAGCTGCTTTTTTCATCTCAGCTGCCCTGTTTCTCCCTCCTCACAGCCCATATGCACACCCACACAGAGATCTGTGTTCCTAAGTATTGCTGACTTACTGCATATGAGCATTCCACAAGTCGATCTGTTTCTTTGCACATTAATAGCCTATCAGTGAAGTGAGGAATGAAGCATCTTCAGTCAGCTAACACTGACAGTCATTAATAAATGGAAGTGCAATGTAACTGCCCTATTCTCTCTCTCTCTTTTTATTCTACTGCCAGTTCTGCTAAATGTTTCTAGTGTATTAAGAATTAATCTTAACAGTTCTACCAGAACAAAGCAAATCAGAACAGAGCAATGCAAGTAATACAGGACCTCACACAGGACAACAGGAAATCAACAGTGGCTACCATAAGGTCTCTTATTTTCTTTGTAATAGCTGTCCATACCTTCACACACAATACAATCCAACAAAACAAAATAGTATAAAATCAGTCAAAACAATAGAATGGGAGCATTATGGGACTTCAAAACAAGACAATAGGCAAGCAACAGTGACTTTTCCTAGTGTCTCTTGTTCTCTTCAAAATAGCTGTCCATACCCTTATACACAGTGAAATCAAATAATAAGAAAACAGACTAAAAGCAATCAAAACAAAAGAATGAAAGCATTATAGGACTTCAAAACCAGATAACAGAAAATGGACGATGGTTACTATAATGTCTCTTTTTCTTCAAAACAGCTGTTCATACCATCGCATATAATAAAATCAAACAAAACAGAATAAAACCAATTAAACAGAAGAATGAAAGCATTATAGGACCACAAAAAGAAATAATAGGAAACCAGCTATGATGACCATAATACATCCCATCATGTTCAAACTAGCTGCCCATACCATCTGACAGTAAAATCTAACAAAACAAGACAGAACAGAACCAAACCTACCAACACTCTGTTAATTTCTTACTGTCTTGTCTTGAACTCTTGTAATGCTTTCACAATTATTAGTGTTTTATGAAGCACATTTTGAGAAATTCTGATTTAACTATATCAGAATCTGTCTCCCTATTAAGCTTAATGTTATTGTGCTTACTCTGGAGAAAAAGAAAAGTTTATTTATTTATTTATTTATTTATTTATTTATTTTGAGACAGAGTCTATGTAAAGTAGATCACCCTTAAACTCATTTATTTAGCCGAGGCTGGCCTCTAACTCACAGTGATCTTTCGTGCTTTAGTCTTCCAAGTGCTGGGATTACAGGCATGAGCCAACACAAATGACTGTGAGAACAAGAAATTTTACTCCCTAGTATTTTCATATGTCACATAGTATCATGTTTAAGAGAGCATAATAAAGGATGGATATAAGGAGACAAAGGGATAGATCTCTTGCAAATGGGAGAGGGTCCAAGAGGAGAATGTGGCACCAAGAGAAAGGGAGAGGAAATAACTAGAGTAAAGATACGCCATATACAGGAACCTAATAACCTAAATGTAATCATATATGTCATAAACATAAGGTTAACAATATCAATAATGAAAATGGAGAAAAGGAATATAGAGGAGGGACGGAACAGGGAGGGAAGGGAAAAGGGATTTACAAAATCATTCTGTGTCATGCACATGCACTCACTCCTCAAGACGACTCTAAATTGCATATACTGCAAGCAGGTGCTGGTAAAAAAATAAATTTAAAATGAGGGAGTACTGAGTTCTAACAGCAGCTCCACTGAATACTACTTGTATGAACTCGGGCAAGTTTTCTACCTTAGTTGACTTGATATTCTCTGTAGAAAAATTAGAAAAAATAATCGTGCCTTCAGACACACAATAATGTTCATAAACTAGAAGCTATAATTCTTGTTACCTTTTCAAAATATTTTTTCTTTGTACCAGGAATTGAACTCATGACCTCAAGCTTTCCAGGTCGGCACGGGGCCACTGATCTATATCCCTAGCCCCCTTCCAAAATATTTGTGTATGGAACACATCTCCCTGAAATAAGGATAGCATATGGTACAGACTGCATGTCTAGGATATCCGGAATATAGCACAAGTTTCTCAAAATTTTTTTTATCATGAGTCCCAAAATTTACCATCAAATTTTAAAATACTACTCTTGGTATTCAAATGGGTCGCTTTGTGAATGCAGACATCCTACTGTAATAGTACAGCAAGGCTGCATCCTACACCAGTTAACATATCTGTAGATCAGTTTCCAGGAGGTAACATTTTCCTTTCATCTTTGTTATTAAGCTGCATGTTGTTCCAATACTATAAATTTCAGTTACCAGGAGTGATAGTCATAGGTTCTTTAAAACATATTAAAATAATACCACGTTGGCATCAAGTCATTTTGTTCATTCAACACATTTATTTCATACCTAGTCCTATGACTTGAATTGCACCTGCCATACTTGAAGTGTTAGCAAAATTGTTCTGTCAAAAGTGAAGGACTTGAAGAGGTGATTAGGAAAAGCGAGTCCCTTGTTTATGGAGAAGAATAAGGCTCCTACAAAAGAGGCTTCACGCCGCCTTTGGCTGTCTTTCTCTTCTGTTCTCTGCTTCAGCAGAGAACTCATGCTTCTGTTCTCTGCTTCCCCAGAACTCATGTTGACATTTTGATCCTGAAATTTCAGGCTTCCAGAATTGTGGGAAATAAATTCCTATTCTTATTTAATTACCCAGCCTCAAGTATTTTGTTAGAGTAGTACAAATGCTCTAGGACACCTACACTCTTTCGGTGATTTTGTAAGGGAAAATCAAAGAAATGCTATGCAAACACATGAATAACAAGATTTCAGACAGCTTTGGAATATTTAAAAAATTAAGTAAATAACGCAATATAGAATGGCAAAGGTAAGAAGAGCTTCACCTCAGAAGTCAGATGAGGCAGCTTTGTGGACAGGAATTGGGTGAAAATAAGGAGCTAATCAGAGCTGTCAGTTCACTCCAGCAGCTGCAGCAAAGGTACAGGCCTCAGAGCAATTGGGCTGGACTAGGATAAAAGCAAGAAAACAACAAAGTATCATTTTTACCATATATTTTGGAAGTAAAATTGCTAGTTTATTCACAGATTGAATAGTAGCTGAAAAATGAAAGGGTGGAACTTGTCATAATATGCAGGTTTTGGCTTGAGAAGCAGTTAAATGACCATATCACAGAATTAATTTCCGCTCCTGGATATAACTTGAGGAGTAGTAAGTGTACATGCAGCGTTCTGCTTTGGCTACACAAATTTGAGATGGGTTAGAGGAATCCAAAAGGAGAAATGGCATTTATATTGTTATATTATACATAGAACAATTATATAAGATCTCAGTTAAATTCAGAATCTATTTTAGGATATTGTATTACCAATTTATTATAGGTCACTGTGCTGACTATTGAAAACAAAGGGGTGAGAAAAATCATACATGTGGTAGACAGAATTCTAAAATGATTACCGTGATTCCTCCCACCTGGTGTATGCACCCCATAGCATCCCCTGCTGATGAGTATGAATGAGCAACAATCCGTGTCTATGATGGATGTCACTCCTGCTGTCCGGGTATTCTATGCGACAGTTTGCTTTTAAAAAGAGAGGTTGTCTGAGTAAACTTGACCCGATCAGAGAAGGCTTTAAAAGGGACTGTACCCCTCTGGAAGAGAAGTAACATGTGAGACAAACATGAGAGGCCTTATTTTTGCTAGACTCCCAATATATGGGAACTGTGATAATACATTATGGTCAGTTTCAAGTAATTTTACTCAGCAGTAGAATGTTAACCCAATGTATTTTAACTGTTTCATACAGCCTACAGTTTGCTAGAAAAGAGGAAGTAGAATAGATAAATAGCATTCAAATTTTCATTTCTAAAATGACATTCTTTGGAAATGGAAAACATGGCTATCATGGGTATGGGAGATTTTATGAAAGAAAAGATGAATGAAATGAAGTCCTAGCATTGGTCCAAGCTAACTCAAGTTGTTTCTTGAAGCCCAAGCAAGAGACTTCAGATTGGCACGAAGGTAGCAGAAACTGAAGAAAGAAGACAGATATAAGAGACCATATGAGGCAATACTACGGAAGAGAAAATGAGCATTTACATTGGACCAGCCTGGGTCCATGGTGTTGTATATTTACTTCTGTTTAGGTAACTCTGGAGCATCAGTTCTTTTATGTCACAATGAAGAAATGAAGAAGGAGATGATTTGCTTTTGTTTATATTTTGCACTACTTATATCCCATTCAAGCTATGTATTACTACCATTATTTTATAGCTTTGTTCAACATTGTCTAAGACATTCAGTCATAGATATAAGCACCAAAGTTTAAGCACTACTGTGAATAAATTCAATGTACTAATATATTATTTTTGCCATAATGCCCAATCATTCAGTGTACAACACAGCTGATAACTTTTGGAAGAAACTTTTCTTATGTCATCAACTTTGAATTTGGCTCCCAGGTTAATTAATTTTGAATTTATAACTTTAACTGGGTGCTGCACTAGATTACACTTTTAAGAAATGAAAAAAGATTAAATGGATTTTTTGCTTTTAGTTGCATTATATTTGAGTTTATCTTTCTTGGGTCTTTGAATGCAAAAGTGAATTCAGTTGTCTGAAAAGGATAACTTTTCTTCTCAAAATTTACAAATGTTGCTTTCTGTTTTTACAATTTACTGTGGCACAGAAACCTATATAATAGGATGGTTTTAGTTTCACTGAGGATAATGTACTATTTGAATTTGGATTTGGATTTGTCTTTGCTGTTTTCCTTTACTTAGTTTACTGATGGGAGAAAATAGTTTCTCATCACTTACATTTATTTTCTTGGTTTTGAAGTATTGTTGAAATGCGTATCTATGTTTTTTTTTATATCTGACTTGTTCTCATGTAATCATTTTCTTGGTTAATTTTTATTCTTTTCCTATTGTCTTTTTATACTTAGAGATATTTGGTTTCATAATTTTTTATACAAATGACTGATTTTTTCAATAATAATTCTTCATTAATTGAAAACTTATTTTAACTTTTTAATTAAATACTTTTGTTTTACACATTAATTTGTATCCATTTTGTTTTATTCTGATAAAAACCTACTATGTACTCTAACTGCTCAAAAGTCTATTATTTTTCCATTTGACTCCAAGGGATCCTTAATATTTTTCTTTTGATTCCTGAAAGATACTGAATTCGAAAAATTTGAATTTGCACAATTTCTATTCGTATAGTCATTACTGCTATCCTGTGTGATCCATGAAGAAAAATCTCTTTATTCAATCTGTATAATCATGCTTATACAGTCTGTGTATTATCATAGCATTCACTCAGTATATAAGTTCATTAGAATGGGAAAGATATTTATGAGATAATGTAATCCTCAATACTTTCAAAAGATTTCTTATCCAAGTCTCTGATTTTGATACTTTAAGACAAGCAAATAA
>RJWT010021854.1:0-17430 GCA_004365215.1 Cuniculus paca
ATCAAGAATATACGTATATGTGTAAGAACCCATTTATTACTTTGGAATAATGGAATAATGTTGAATTTTCCTCATTAGTTCTAAAAATGTATTTTGTGGTCCTACTCTGAACAGGAACCATAGAGCTCACTAATTTATAGAAGAGTATTATTTTCAGTAGCATAATACATTAAAACTGGTTTTGTGGTTTGAAATGTAATTCTGTGAAACACACACAAAAGAAGTTTAAACTGTGAATTCATTTGTGTCATTTATAATGATACACAGAATTCCAATGTATAGATGAGCTCTGAAGTTTTCATAAGAGTCCATGGTAAATATAGCCATGAACTCTGCATTGATAAAGTATAGTAGGGCTTTGTCAGGTAGGAAAATTATTTTAAATGCTTTACTGATTATCTTACATACTTTATGGCTAGTATGTAAGATAATCATTACTCATTAACATTGCTCATTAACTTCTTAAAAAATAATACACAAAATGGAATTACACTGGTATTCATGCTAGTTCAAAGGAGTTCCTTCTCTGTCACGGGCATCATAGTCTGGAGCGCTAAGATAAGTAACCATGAAGTTGTCATTTTAAATCTTAAGTGTTACGAATAGCATTTGTTCTATGTTCTGTAAATCTCACTTTTTTTTTTAACAAAATGTTTCTTCTAAGGAATATTTAAGTGTTGCTTTAAGAAAACATGATAGTGATAACGAAATCAGTCAGTTTTTGAATAATTTGGGAGTTTAAAGTGCTTTCTTTTTTGGTAGACTTAAAAATCTCTGAACATTGTACTTTACCATTATGCAAATTTGACTTAAAAATTGAAGCTGCAAAAGATAGACTATTAAATGGTGCCTCACTTTTCCAAAATATTAAACTTTCAGGAAAGCCTCTGATTAGGAAATATGAAACAATGGTTTATGGGGACAGAGGTTGTACAAAAACAAGATAATGCTGTATGTATAAAAATTATCTTACGAAGTAAGAGATAGAAAGATGAAAGTTAGTTTCAAGAACTTTTGATTCCTGGCGAAAATCTAAGCCTTGGGCCTCAGAATGCAGCTACTATAAATATTTAGGTCATTAAAAATTGCCCAAAATGGATGGAAGCAGCTAATCCTAAACATGCACACATACTTTACAAAGAATTAAACATTCTCACATGTTAAATTTGAAAATTTAACTTTATAGATGCAATGTTAATATTTTATGTTCATGATTACATTATGACACAATGATTGACTTGGGAGTCTGCTATCCTTCATCTGCCTTTGGGAAATTGAACCACACTGGTGACAAGAGGAAATGCAGGAATCATTCCAACTTGGAGCTGCATTTCTGCAACTCAAACATAGCCTTTTCTCTTGTCTTTGTTGTTGGAGAACTATGAAGGCTTTGATCAGCATTTTCACCCCTCACATGTCAATCATACAAATGACTGAGAAGTGGAAAAAGCTAAGGAGACAAGTTTTTCTCTAAAATTGTACTATACTCCTTGTGATGTCAAGGTAGTGGTATTCTAAAATGACAGGCATGACAGAATAAGCAATTACATCAGAAATAGAAGCAAGCTATGAATACATCGTTACGTAACAAAACAACAGGTAGGAAACGGAACACATTTCATATGAATTTTCATAATAATGCAAATATTTCATTTTAATATGAAGATGCTAAAATCAATCATGTATTTTTCTGCCTACATTATTTTATTTTGTTTTACACTGAAGTTACAGAAACTTAACCTATAAATTGAATTCTTCATTGGCTGCCACTGACATAATATTTGTGATTCTTCCTTTCGAAGATTGGTTAGTGATTGAAGGTGATAATAAGGCAAAGCTTCATTCAAACAAGTAGGTGACCTTATCTATTTCCACTTGAGGTTCAAGAAAGGTAAGGTTTTCATAGTTATTTCACATGTAAAAGACAGTTTGACAAATGCACTCCCAGATTTGAAATGAAGAGGTCAGTCAGTAATGATATGAAAATTAACAAAAATCTATAGCCAAATCAGAAGTAAATGTATCTCAGTATGAAAAATATAGAAATTCTTACATAACCACAGGTAAAGGATAAGGGCATAAATTCGAGTACCAGTCATATTCTATTGCCTTGAGCAATTCATACTTAAATTATTTCCCTAAAAATCTGTACAAATCCAATCACTCCTTGTGCAGTGCTCTTTTTGCTTTTCATCAAATATTTCTGGAGCTGACAGCGTTTAAGATTAAGTAAAAATTCCCTCAAGATTCAACTCAAATGCTCCAAGTGAAGAGAACATCAGATTGATGTCACCTCTTTCTTTGGCTCCCACCAGGTGTCTCCTACCACATGCACCCCTCATTTCCTTCACTGTGTACAACTTGTCTCTCATACTAAACTAGGGTTACTTTAGGAAAAGGAACATATTTGACATCCCCAATGTGCCACATGCTAAAGAATACTGTATAAAAAAGATACATGAGGCAAGGTCCTCCAAGACTGAAAACAGGGTTCTCTCTGACAGTGTCCTGTATTTGGACTATGCATATGCTAGTTACTCAATAAATAAATACATTTGATTAAAATTGCTATGTCTTAGTAAATACTAGGATCTCATCAGCACAATATGGAGACATGAATTAATAGTTTCTGTGGAGTGATTTGGTATTTTCAATATTTCCTACCAATAAAGAACCTTGCAAATGAGGACTAATATTAGTATTTTGGTCTCACTCAATTATAAACAATCCTTCATTTTTACTAATAGCTTTATGTTAAACAATGCAACATCACTGGGCTATAATTTCTAACAATATGCTTTTTTCAAAGCATCACTGGGGAAGCTTTTTTAGGTAAAATCTGGTCTGTCTGCCAATAGCACACAGTTGTTCAAGAGACTTACTCTCTGGTTCACTAGCATGTGCAAAGCACAGCAGAATCTATAAGCTCCTTTTACTTAACAATCATGAATGAAATACACAGAAAAGAGAAGGGGTTGGACTTCTAAGAACAATAGAGAAAAACCGAAATGAAATTCCATTTGGCATAAGTTATATTTTTAAATCACAGAGTACTTTAATCCAATATTAAAACTACTGGGGATGATTCTTGAACAAATCCAGTTTATGATTATCTGTTGCAAGATGTCAGACTCTGACAAGGCTTTTTCTGATTCTAAGAATAAAGGATGGGGGTTAGTGTGGGTTGAGCACAACTATTGCTTGTAAGTATTGATAGGTCAGTGAGACTGAAACTACTATAATACGAAGCAGTAGGATATAAAGGAGAAAGTTCAGGCAGGCTAGATATCCTAGAACACCAGTGTAAAGGGAGAGGTTAAAGTTCCCCAAAACAGGATACATACGAATTGCTTTTTTGGGTTTTCTTAATGTTGTTACTTGCTTTGAGGTTACAATTTGATAAAGTACTGTACTTTAATATTATTTATATGCCATTATCTTAGACCTCTGACAAAAATATGCTGAAATTTCTAGAATAAGTAATAGCTTTTAAAATCAAGCATTGTGTTCCCTGCAGATGCAATGTGTTGATTTACCTACCCAATAATAACACAGCCTAAAGGTCACCCTGTATTTGTTGTCCCCCTGACAGTGTCCCATACTTTTACCATCTCTGGCTTAACTGCTCCCTTGTCTTTCTGAAACCGGTTTGTAAATAATATCGCAGAATACTTAATCTATCATAATTTGTTTGTTTGTGATTATTTCCCAATAGATGTGCGCTTCATTAAGAGTTGAACACAATATATTCTTATATGTATGCTCAAAACGAACCATTATTCTTGACTTATAATAGCTGAATGTGAAGGCACAAGCCTGTAATCCCAACACTGAGAGGCTGAGGCAGGAGGATGACAAGTTCAAGCCAGCCTGGGTAACTTAGCAACTTAGCAAGGCCCTGTGTCAAAATTCAAAAGGGCTGGGCACATAGTTCAGTGCAAAAGCACTGGGTTCAATCCACAGTATCACGCTCTGTCTTCAAATGCCTACTTCTTTGATATAAGCAAGTGTTGAGAACCATTTATTCCAGAGTAGAGTGAAATGCTTTTGTAGAAGTAATTCATACTCAAACAAGTCATCTAATGTCAATCTGTGTAGGTTCTATGTTGCAAAAGAGACAGAGCAGGAACAAGGTCACTATGGTGCAAATGATGTAAATTTGTCTTCCTTGGCGGGAGGTGGACCCCTGAGGGACGCGCCCCCCAATTCCTATGGCATAAAACACAATAGCTTAGGGCTTTAACATGGCAGCTCGCCTGCTCACTCTTGTACTTTTGGGTGAATCTTTATGAAGAAAAGCAGGTGCTGGGTAAGGATAGCTCTTTACTGATGTTTACTCCCTTTGCCATTGTTTTGCTGCTTGTCCAGTAGGGACTGATGGAGACTTGCCAAATTCCAAATTATTTATGTCCTTTCAAACTTGGTGCAGACTTTATGATCTGGCTTAGCAAAAGAATCAACCACAAATTGGTTCTAGAAGACTACAAGACATGAACACATCACTTACTTCTGGTTTGGTACTTTCATGATCATTCAGTGTAGTTATCTCACCATGCCCAAAGGAACTGCTCACAGGATTTATCTTTGAAATTTTAACTTCCTGCATTTGCTTATTTGTATAAACATTTGGTTGCAAAACTCTAAATGATAGATAGATGCCACTGGTTAGAAGCATGTTATATCATATAACAATCCATTTCTTAATGCATGAAAGTACATAATGCCCCTTGAGGCCATTGCACTGTACTTAAGTGAGTGTTAGGGAATACAAGATTAAGAATGTATGCATTTAAGGAGAGGAGGGGAAGGGAGGGTAAAGGAGGATAATGATGGTGCACATTATCCAAGTATGTTATATGCATGTATAAATATGCCAAAATAAAATCCACTATTCTGTATAATACATATGTACTACAAAGATTGAAAAAGATTGGGAACAGATACACAGCAAAAATGTATTGATATTTCATGGTAAAATATTAAGTATTTCAGTAGAACTTGGTAGAAACCTTGTAAAGAGCAGTATATATGACAAAAGAGCACATTTTTCCATTTACTATGCAGTGAGACAAAGTTTCTCAAAAGGAAAGAACAACTGGGTCAGGGGAAAGGAGAAAAGAAAGAAAGGAAAAGATTATATGTATGTAGGTATACATATGTAACTGTATATATGTATATGTATGCAAGATAGTTAACTATACTACTAATCTCTGTTAGTTCATCAAAAAGAAGTTTGTGCTGTCATTGTTTGTTTGATCATTTTTTGTGTCTAGATCTTGTAACCTAAACAACTACTTCTAAGAAAGCAATATGCAATATATTAACTAGTGTTAATTTCCTACTTTTTTTTTGAAATTCTGTATCAATTCTATCCTTTTTTCTGTTTTGTTTTTAAAAATAAAATAAAATTTAAAAAGGAGCCATGGAATTGATGAATCCAGGAATAAAGAGATAAACATAAACTACTCAGTCTAGGATCTTAGAGGCAAGAATCTGAAGAGGGTCTTGTTCCAGTACTTCTTAGTTGCAAGATCTTAAAGAAGTTATTTAGTTATGGTACTTTCTTAATTTTTAAGACTATCCATAGGGTTAAAATAAAGTTCAGGGGAATTAATATTTGCAGTATCTTAAAATATTTCTGGTACATAGTAGACACTACATAATCAGAAGGAAGGAAGGAAGGAAGGATGGAAGGAAGGAAGGAAGGAAGGAAGGAAGGAAGGAAGGAAGGAAGAAGAGGAGAAGGAAGGAAGGAAGGGAGGAAGGAAGGAAAGAGGGAAGACCTTTGTCTTATTTTACTTGGCATTCTTCCTATTACATTTAGCGTTCAGTAATTATTTCTAAAGATTTTTTAAAAAGCATATTGACCGAAGTTAGGAATATCATTCATGAGGGATTATACCTACTTCAGCATCTTAGAGGGGTATAAAAGTTAAGCAAAAGACAGAACTCATCTGCAATATTTGACAAACTAACTTAAGCAAGGAAAGCGTGACTTTATGTTGATCCAGGCAGGGAGTGGATCAATGATTGGAATATATGAGGTGACAGATTTCAGCTTAACATGAAGATAAGTTTTATTAAACATATACCTGTCCAACCATGAGAGGGTTTGATATGCAAAGTAACAATTCCCTTCTATTGGACATGTGCAAGTAAAGGTTAGCTGACAATCTGTCAAGGACGTTTTATAAAGAATTCCTGCCTTGGTTGGCAGAGTCACTAAGCACTCACTAAGGTCTCATCCAAATGTTGCAGTTTTAAAATACCATTAGCATGAAAAGTTACAGGTGCATAAAAATTAAAGGAGTTTGAGAATGACTTTTAGGAGGATAACAATAAAGGCATGAATAAACAACATTTTATTCTATAATCAAAGTTTTGTGGTGCTTCACCAACTCATGAAGGTAAAGAGCAAAGTGATCAGTTCGCATACGTGTGGGAGGGAAGTGTTGTGTCATTTCACAGTTATTTGTCTTTTCTCAAGTTATTTCACTTTAGTAAGATACACAAATATTAGAAGTTGTAAAATTAGTGGGAAATTCAGTGATTGAAAAAGTAGTAAGAAAAGAAGCATATCTCTTAAAAGTCATAATGATCAAGTCATTTGAATGCAAATGTAATTTATAAACAGGATCAAGTCATGCCTAAGCAAACAGAGTATTTGAATAATATTTATATTTCATTTTCATTTTATCTGTATACTATATATTAGTGGCATATGTAAAATAATACAATACATAAAATAAATAAGCATATATTTTTTGCATACTATCTGCAACTTTGGTCTCCAAGCAGATTAAAGAGTAATATAAAAAAAGCTCATTTAAATTCACTTTCAATCTCAGTTACTTTATTTGGAGCGTAATACTTACAAGGATGCCAAATTCATTTTGTCAAAAGTAAGTGATTTTCTAAAGTGGCTTTGGACCATTTCCTCAAATGCAGAGATCTGACCTTGCTCTAGTAATTCTGTGTAAATTCTCACTCTTGGTAAGAGGAACCTATGTTCTCATGACAGAATACTTTGCTCAGACGCAGGCAGGGAATATCCTATCCACACAGCTAGTTGCTCTTGCTCCAACCCAACTGGGGGAATCAGAGCCTTTCTCTTGCATTCCAAGTATGGACTCTTCCATTGAAAATTCCTGAAGGCTGGTGCGTAGCCCGGATTAAAAGCCAGATTGAAAGCCATAATATCTAAGTTGAAAACTACTTTATTAGATGAATACATTCCACAATGAAAGACATAGTGACGTTTTGGAACAGATAATATCTACTTTCTTTTCCAAAATGGATTCCATAGAAAACAAAAAGGATATATTTATAGACCTCAGGAACATATCCTGACAGAAATGGAAAAGATATTAACTGCAGTTGTTTAAATTCTTCAATAAAACTTGTTGCCTTAAATTGAAAGACTGAATCATACCATTAGGTAACTTGGTACCAATGAGGTGGTGACATGAAGCCACAAGATGATGGCAATCATGATTCAGCAAGGGTCCTTTAGATGTGAGTACAAATACCACTTCAACAGTTTTTTTGTATGACTATCAGATTGCCAGCATTGCTCAAAGAGAAGAAATCAGCACATAGGGAGCGTGTGGATACTTTCATTGTAGCAATATTCCCTTTTAGTTATTGGGAAAAATGTTTAGTCCAGATGATCTGATTAAGCAGAAGGCTTGTTTTTGTTGGGGAAAGAAACATCTACCTGTCTGTGAGACCCATACCATTTACCCTACACCTTGAGTCCCAGTTGCAAGAGTGAATGTTAATGCAATGCATGTTTTCATGACATCAAACCCCAAATAAGTTAGAAATATTCTATTTCTTTTCTACTGACCACACGCGCATAATTTCAAACTTTTCTAAGACGTTTTTAGTTTTATTTTTCTTTATTATAATTTTTATTGATTCAAAATTTTCCTCCTATAACTTATCAAAGGTCAAAAGGAAATTAGTAGAGTTCAGCAACATATTAGCAAAAAATGTGTTAATCTCATTTAAATATTTAATTGGAAAAAAGGATATTCAAAAGGCAACTACTAACTTTCAAATTGAGCTTCAAGTATAAAGAAATACACAAGGCACATAAATTCATTTTCACTAGCAATTATATGTCAACATCTCAAAAATTCTAAGTCTTTTAGAATATGGAATATTTTTCATTTTCCTTTCTCCTCAGTACCTGAACCAAGGCTATTAATATATACTTCTCTTATTATTCAAAGCATGTAGGCAAAAGTAGAAAAATAAACTTACACTCATTTATCATAAAACTATATAAATCAGGCTGCAAGGTACCATGACTTTCTTTTACCTTGACATAAATAGAAATGGAACACAGAGTTTCCACTTTTCATTAGGGTCCAAATCCATGACCTCTGCAATACAAAATTTTAATTTATGAAAGAACTTTATTGCACTAGGAAAGGTTATAACTGACCATACGAATATAAAACTATATAGTTTTCTGAAAAATAAGCTTATTTGCCCACAAAGTCCTATTATTTAGGACTGATTTCTACAATGTCTATGAACTACATAAATGAAGCTTTTGAGACTAAATCCCTACCACAAAGTCTTAAGGCAAAGTTATGTGGATCATCTCCTTCTCAACACATCACATCTACTCATTATTAAGTTTATCAAAGAAAAATCAATTCAATTCTCTGTTCTGGAGTCACAAACTCATTAGCAACTTTTAGCTTTCTAATATGCATAATAAAATTGTATGAATGCAGTCAACTAGAGAGAAGCACAAACTCACACCAGTTAGAGTTGAATTTCTGGTTTTTTGTAGTTTTTTTTTTTTAATCATAGGTTCCTTATTTGGTCTGGTTGAACCCAGGACAAGTCTGCACAGCTGCCTTGGTGGCATTTCACTTTATGATCATGCATTATTTAATAAAGTGCTCCTTGCCTCACACAAAGTATGAGATTCTTATTATCTTACGGGAAGGATTTTTTAAATAGTGACCAGAAATACTATAAGTTTCTCATAAGTACATCTATTTCCAGAGCAGCTGCTGTAAAATCAGTTCATTTTTATGAAGAAGGCATTTTCTCCTTTACCTGGCAAAAATAGTATGTCCTGACAGTGCTAATATGCCTTTTTCACTTTTGTTTTGGTCTCTTTAAGAGAAAAAAATCTTAGCACGAAATCTAATAAAATTCTATGCTATAAAAAATTCCATCTGAATTTATGTTGCAAAATTAAATTATGGAACAGAAACTGAACAAAAGATGATATCTATTATATTTCTATTTCCAGGAGCAAAAGAGCAGGGAAGGTGATTTGCAAACTGAAGAGTATATAAAAATATAATGGCATTATTTTCTCAAGTAGTTGAGAAGACACATATCATTTTGAAAGTATGTAAACTCAGAAGTAAAAGACTAGAATTTTGCTGTTTGAAAAAAATATAGTGGTATCATTCGACTTACATTGAAGAGTGCTGAATTTAGAAAGAGTGCAGATTTAGAAAGAGTCTTGAACATAGTATACAGCAAATTCATTTTGTGATTTTGTTATTATTTAATCATCCACACTATCTTATTGCAAAATATTCAAAGTAGTAAGATTCAGTAAGATATCAAAATGAAAAAGTGGGAAATAAACAGTAAATGTAAGTGTAATGATATAAAATAGAACTAGGAATGAGGCTGTTATATAGATTTATAAAACACCAATTATATATTTACGGTAGATGGAACACAAAATTGGCCTTGGGCTTTTTAGTAGTCTCTACAGTATGGAAACTTCAAAAAGCACACATGCACACATAGTCACAGATGGCCCCTCATAGGCTTCACCGTGCTATGGAGAATCAGAAACAAGCGTAAAGTCAACGATCACATTAGAAGTGGAAATGACTTCATAAAAGACTCACAAAGAGGGATGTTTGCATGGTAATAAAGAATGTCTGACCACATGGATGGACCTTGAGAATATTATGCTGCATAAAGAAGCCATTCAGAAAAGACTGCGTATTATCTTATTCTATTTATATGAAATGTCCAAAATAGCAAAAGTTATCACCAACAGCTGGGGGAATGGCAGTGGAAAGTCTGCTAATGAATGTGAGGTCTCTTTTTGGGGTGATCAACAGGTACTAAAATTATTGGGTGATGGTTACACAACTCTCTGAATGTATTAACAACTAATGAATTGTGTATTAGATTTTATGGACTAGTAAGTGCATGGGAAGTATATCTCAGAAAGGCACTAAAAGGTAGCAATACCCTTCCACTAGTATAGTGGCTATCAAACTTAAGCGTGCGTTGGAATCACCTGGAGACCTCATTCAAACACTATCACTACAGCCACGCCTAGAGACTGCTCCGCCGGCTCTCAGGCAAGGCCTGGGAGTGTGCATTTCTGGTGAGCTCATGAGCAGTGCTGATGCTGAGTATACAGGGACGGCTTGTTGAGAGCCAACACGACAATATAAATAACTGAAGACTGTCTTTTACTTTCCTCAGTACAGTTTGAGGATGCTACACCTTAGTAAAAACTTATACTTAGTAAAAATTCACAACTCAGTAAAAACACTTCTGAGGAAAGCCATCATGACAAAGAAGCAATAATAACAAAAACAATTACCACCACACAACAACTCTAACAACCCTAGCACCATTTAATGATTACTGATCCTTAGGAGCCAACAAGTACTAGGTTAATTGCTTCAAGTGATCCTTATTTCTTTTAGTGGCCACAGCATCCTTATATGGATGCCTGATACTGCCATGAGAACACTGGTAAAATTACTTTAACTGTGTCACATGTGCTTATCAGACCTGGCTACTAATTTACATTTCCCTCTCTGTGTCTATGTCTCTGTCTCCATCGCTATCTTTCTCTCTATCAATATCATCAATTTATATACATATGCATATCACACAGACACACATACACATATATATATATGTATATATGACTTTATTTTTAGAAATAATCTAAGGACTTTGAGAATTTAATTCCCAGTGCTAACATGTAGGAAAACTAGGAAATCTAATGCCAATCACTTTCTTTTAACCACTGTGCTGTACTTACTTTATGTTGCATTACGGAGGCATCTTGCTCTCTGCTAAGCCTATTTAATTAGTAGCTTTTGAGAATTCAGCACAGTGAATCTCCCAAACAAAGCTGAAATACTTCAGAAATGTAACATATGATTTGTTAGAACTAATCAACTACCAATTTTGCAAATGATATGCTTTATAAAGTATATTGTTGATCCTAGCATGATATTATTCACACTCATTTGAATTCTGCAGTGCTCACTTCATGGAAGTGAATAGGCTATAATTGTGTATGATACATCTTGCCCATGGGGCTTTAGGCCATTATCTTTTGGTCATAAATGTATTATACTGGGAACTTAAACTTCTCTGTCATGTGTGATCTTCCAATCAGGAGAGAAGTCTGCCATATTTTGGCTGCTTTTCCATACACACTTGGCTCTCAGACAAGCTCTCAGTAGACACTGGCCTGTGGACTCAGGACTAGAGCAGTGTAGGCCAACTTCAGATTAGAAGGTGGGATGATGTCCTGCAATGACAGGCCACGCTCATCAGAGTTGCATTCTGCTAGAAAGCAAAAATTTTTAGGCAGCACACTCACAGTACATTAATTTAATACTCTTGGCTTCACTTTTATGTTTGTGAGGATGAACATAACAGGCACATCAAATATATGAATCCAAGTATGAATTCATCACTGCTGAGAAGACTAAAATAAATAATTGTTCAGGTAGTGCTTGTGGAAAAAATAATTAAGAGCGTATATGAATGAGAGTCTGGATTTACTTCCTTGATTCTCCTGTTTTGATCTTCCAGGGACACAAGCAGTCTTTCTAGGTTTTGTTCTAACTGCTCTATTCCACATATTACTCAGGCCTTGGCTGCCTGCATCTCTGGTTTCTTGGAAAACAAACCCTTTCTATGACTAGTTCCTACTAATCCCAATTTTCCAAGTAGAAAGGCATCAATCATCTTTATAATCAGTTAATTTTTTGTTTATGTTTCAAGGGTAGCTTCTTTCCCTTGTTGAAGTAGAGTTTTGCCCCTTCCCTGCTAAAATTCTCATTCATGTCACAAGTTCCTGTCAAAACATGAGGCATTTTTCTATCCAAACTCAAGGGACACTCTTGTCCTATTTCCTTGTGCCTTTATTTAGTAGAAAACAACTCAAAAAATTTTTTTGAGGCTGTCGCTTCTGATACCTTCTTCTAGAACTTGACTTTAACACAATAGACCAGAAATTTATAAATACTAGAATCCTTTCTTAACCTGCAATGATATGAAAAAAATTCTCATATATGAAACATTAAAATTGAGACCATAGAAGTAGCTATTGTGATGAGAAATCAATATTTAGATAGCTGTGCTTCCCAATTATATTTCTGGGAAAATATAAATTAAATAAAAATATTATTTCTCACTCATTGGATTGACCAAAACTCCTATGGTATAAGGATTGAGGTATATGGAAAAATGGGTACACACGAGCATGGCTTGTGGCCTAGAAATAAAGATACATTTGAGACTGATGAATCTTGCAGGATCTGGTAAAACTGAAATGTAAATATCTTGCCATCCAATTTATTAATGAGCTTATTTACTCAAGAGCTCTTATATGTATATTATGGATATATACATGAACATGTCCATTACATTACTGATTAGCAATACTGTGAAGAGTAAAATAGTAAATAACAGAGAAAATCTAGAATTAAAATATCAGGTAATTAATAGTAAAATAACAGAAAAAAACTAAAATTCAATGCAAGAATAGACAAATTGTGATCTGCTTACCTGAGGATATATGAACATAAAAAGGAGAAAGGTAGATCTTATGTATAAACATAGATCGCCAAAACATGCTAGCCAAAGAGAATAAGTTCTTCATTGTGACACATATTACATCATTTATGTCAGCAAAAATAACTTGAAAAATGTGATGAACGAATAAGCACTATTCTTAGTTTTACCTACTTAAGTAGTCCTAAATCAGAAATGCCTAACTCCTTGATACACACCTAAATTATAGTCATTATGAAAGCATTTCAAATGCTACCTTGCCCAGAAATCCTTGCCCACAGGGCACTGTGATTCTTCTTGTACTCTGTAATACTGCAGTAATTTGCTCTGTTATACGTGTGGTCTCATCCATCTCATATTATGCTTTTGAAGATTAACAAAGGTTCCCTATGTTAATATTTAATGTCATTCTTAGTGCACAGTAAGTGTTCATTTATTATTAGCTGCTATTGTGTTTACAAATTTATTTCTCCCCTTGTCTAGCATGTGCTATAGCTTGAATCTGGAGTATGCTCCAAAGCCCTATATGTTAAAGTTTAGACTCTGGTGCTAGTGGGAGTTAGTAGAACCTTTAGGATATGGGGCTCACTGGAAGGAAGGAAGGAGGGAAGGAGGAAAGGAAGGTAGGAAGCAAGGAAGGGAGGGTGGGAGAGAGGGAGTGAGGAAGGAAGGAAGGAAGGAAGGAAAGAAGGAAGGGAGGGAGGTAGGAAGGGAGGGAAGGAATGATGGAAGGATGGACATTGGGGCATTTCCATAAAGAGGATGTTGGGACCCTGGCCTTTTCTGGTCTCTTTGCTTCCTGAGCACCTGAGATGAACAGCCTTACACTCCTATGCTCTCTTACCATAATGTGTTGCACTGCCATAGACCTGAAACATTGGGACAAGTACCAATGAACTAGAACCTCTAAAACCATGACCCAAAATAAACCATTTTTAAGTTGATTACCTCAAGGTGTTTTGTCACAGGGACACGTAGCTACCTACAGTAATACAGAAAATTGCTGTCAAGAAGAGGGCTCACTGCTGTGACTGTACCTGATAATGTAATTTAGAAGCCTTTCTTGTGAGAAGAATTTTAAAGAGTTTGGAGAAGTTAAAGTCTAGATTGCTGTAAACAGAGCTTAATAGGTGATTTCGGTGGCACCACAGAAGACCTGAAAGCTGTTAGGAATGTGGACAGTAAAGGCTGTGTTCATAAGGTTTCAGATGGAAATAAGGACTCTGTTGAAAACTGGATTTAGAGGCCACCATGTTACACTGCATCAAAGAACTTGGCTACATTTTCTTCATTTCCTGAGACTTTGTGCGAATCTGCTTAAAGGTGATAGACTGGCGTACTCGGCAGAGGAAATCCGAAGGCAGCACTGTATTCAGGAAGTACCATGAGTGTGACCAGCTGCTTTTAGGAAGATGTACAAACGAGAAACAGGAGCAAAAAGGAGTACAGTGAAAAAACTTGGAAACCCTGCAGTTTGGCCAGAAAAGGAGAGGTGAGATGGTCTTGCCAAGTAGGGTGCAGTTGCTAAAGAGATTAGCACTCTTAAAAGGAAGCCAGATATCTTCCCGAGAGAGTTAAATACATCACATCATACTGATACACGCATACCCATGCTTAACGCAGCACATTCATAATAGCAAGGCGCTGGAGGCAGACAGTATGTACATCAACAGATGAATGGTAAAGAATGTGTGCTATATATACACTGCGGAACAATATTCTTCCATAAAGAAGGATAAATTTGACTCATTTGTAGGAAAATGAATGTACCTTGAGGCCATAATGTTAGGTGTAATAAATTAGACACAAAAATTTAAATATCACATGATTTCTCTGACATGAGAAACCCAAAATAAAGGATAATGGGAAACAGAGACGTAGAACTTTTGCAAAAGGACAGGGACTAAGTGATGGAGGAAAAGGGAGGGAGTACAGGAGAAGGGGACAAAAAAAGAAATGAAATGTGCTACTTACATGGACCACAATGAATGCAATCGTTACATACTGCAAACATGTACTAATAAAACATTTAAAAAATAAAAAGTGTCACATTGCAGCCCAATATTTTATAAAATTAATATGCACTGATAAAATATATAAAAAGAAAATAAAGAAATCAAGTACTTTGCATTGAGACTCTAAGAAAGATGCCTTGAGAGAAATCTCAGGAATTAACGAGACGTGTCCCATAACTGACTCAAATACTGTATGTACAAGTTCTTAAAGACTTTCTTCTAGGAATGCCCTCGATCACTCTGCTTATATAGGGTATCCTAGAAAATTGTTTCTTGAAGATTCATTTCCTATATTCAGCCATGAAGGAAGTCAGAAGTCATAGTAACTATGGCTCTAGTGAAGCTTACAGCCTGTGAATATGTCAGGTCTTGGCATTACCCATATGATTTGACTTTGCAGGCATGCAGAATGGAAGGGTTATGGGATCATGAGGAGTCCACTGAGATTTCAAAGGAAAGCTTGAGAAGCCAGATAAACTTCCTGCAAGCAATTGCTGATGTGGGGATGCACAAAGTTCTGAGAGTGAAGCCAAAGCTCCCCAGAGATCTAGGAAGTGAGAGATGCCAGAAACATGGACTGCATGCCAAGGGAAGATGCAGGCAGTGAACAGAGCCAGACCAAAGTGTGGTCACATGGACTGCAGCCAGGAAGGCCACATGGGTGAGGTTGCTCAAGGCCTTCAAAACTAACATCATGACACCATGTGCCCTGCTTATAAAGTATAGAGTGGTAAGATTCAATATTTGCATGCTGAGTTTTGCTTTTGCTTTGACCAGATGTCTCTATTATTTTCCTGTAATTCTGTTTTGAAATGGAAATATTTCTCTTGTACTACAAAATCTTGGAAGTATGTAACTTTCTTTTTGATTTTTATAGGAGTTCACAGTTAAGAGTTTACCTTGAGTCTCAAAGGAGATCAAACTTGGGCTTTAGAGCAATACTAGAACATTGAAGAATTTGGGCAGTCTTGGAGACAGTAACTGCATTGTGTACCATGAGATGGACTTGTGACTTCAGGGGCCAGGAGCAAAATGCTATAAGTGGGTTTGGGGTTTTCTCTAAAGGTCCATGTGTTAAAAGCTTGGTCACCTCTAGTGCAACTAGAAGGTGATGGAATCTTCAGAATGTGTGATCCAGAAGAAGGAACTTAGGTCACTGGCAGCATGGCCTTGATGAGAATATTGAGACCTTGCCCACTTCTATCTCTCTTGTTTTCTGGTTTCATGAGATGAGAAGTCCTCTGTGTCACATGCACCACCATTATGTGCTGCTTTGCCAACAGACCTCAAAAGAATGGAGTCATTAATCACAGACTGAAACCTCTGACACTATGAACCAAAATAGATCCTTGTTCTTTATAAGTTGATTTTTTGTCAGGTATTTTGTCACAGTGACAGAAAGCTGACTAATACAGCATGGTACTCTATCATAGCAGATACTCAAAAAATGTTTACTTCGACTCACAAAAATATCAATGACATGTTTCTGCTAGTGATGCATATCCTAGTTTACTTCTAAAAGTGAGACTCCTGGTATATTATTAGAATATCCTACCTAGTCAATAGGTCTGTGGACATTCAAGAATTGAACGTTCAAATTTCATTGTTGGGGTGCTGACACAATGTATCTTGAGAACCCAGAAGAACATTAATTTCTATTTCATATCCCTTTTCCTTGAAAATAAGACCTAACCAGAGATCAAAAATACCAGACTCCATCAGCCTACCCTACCTGTATCTCCCATTAGAGAGCAGTCACATGGTCATGGAGCAAGAGAATAGAGAAGTGTAATTAGCATGACGCCTGTCATCACCATGGCCAGCTGTTAATTACAGCTGAAGTTTATTTTCCTGTTAGGTCTGATTGTTGAGAAACAAGGTGCATAGCAGCTACTGGGTTCCTTGATGTTGTCAGTAGGACTCTAGTAAAAATTCAAAGCCTTCTAGTCCACAGGTACTGAGAAACAGCTTCTGCCCTTTAGAAGCTAAGTATTAAATACTGGAATTTTTACTCTGAGTTCTTGAAAACCAGAGAAATCCCCCAACTTGAGGAATATTAGAGTATACTTTTAGAAAAACATAGCACAGGGAAAAATAAGCAGAGCAGGGAGGGGGACACTTTCGGGGACACTGGTAATGCTGATCAAGCAGAGACCACCACACCCACTGGGTGGTGAGACTTTAAATAAATGATCTCATGTAACACAATATCTGCATGAAAGACAGTGTATATTATCATTACCTCACAGACAGAAAACTGAGGTCTGGGGATTAATTAACTTTTCTAAAGTTATAGAAATAATTAGTGTTATAAAATGGACTTGAGTATTTGAATTTAAAAATCTGTGTAAGTAGAAGTTAAATTTATTTGTTTCAATTAGATCCATATATATGATTAAATTTCCTTAAATTAAATTATATTGAGAAGCTATTTCATATATGTATATGCCTGATCCTTAGTGGTTTCAAGAATTGATTAGAGTAGTTTCCCTGGTATGATGTTTATAGAGCTGTTGGCTGCTGTTGATGAGGTCGCAGGTCTGAAGTCACTAGGAGTAGGAAGCAAATACTATGCATACAAAAC
>RJWT010021855.1:0-17424 GCA_004365215.1 Cuniculus paca
CGTAAACATACGTGTGCTCTATGTATGCAAAATACCTGCAGCTTATTGCTATTTTTAGTAGACATTTTGGATTTTTTAATGGAATTTAGAAATTTGTCCAATGTCATTTTATATTGGTTCTTTGAGCCTTTGCCTTCCTTCTATATAATTTTTATACATGTGATTTTATATATGTAATTTATAATTTTTTTTTCCTTTCTTAGAAATACGTGGAATAAGCAGTTGTCCCACTGATAAGTCATCTTTTCATTTAGCTACAGTTGTTACTGAAACGCTTGGACTTGGTGTTGAAGAGGAATCTGTAAGTGATATTTATTTTGATCATAATATTAATTGATATGTCTATTTAGAGCCATTCTTAGAGAATTAAGCAAGAGAAAAGTTATTTTATCCAAAGATTATTGAATAAAAGCCTACAACAAAACTATGTTTGAAAAGCCCATTCATATTATCTACTCCAAGGCAGTCCCAGAATCCTAGCCTTTAGAATTCTTGGGCTCTGGGGTTGAGTCAGAATTACAGGGGAGGAATTATGGCATAGTGGATTTATTTTGCCAGTCTTCTTTCCTTGCCCCATCTTCTCCCTGTCCACTCTTATTCTGTCTAAGAGAAAACCTAAACTCTGAAATTGATTTCAGAATTTATTGGGTCTTTTGATATCCATGAAAGGGAAATTTGGTGTGAAAAACAGGCTGAATTCTTGCTACTACCAAGACTATTGATCCAGTTAAACCTAATTGCTGGGGACTGAGTCAGAGTAGCCCCATCACATTTTCATTGCCTTAATACAGTACTTCTTTATGTCCAGTATGTTTACTGTTTACTGTTTTTTTTTCTTTTCTTGATAGTTCCTGTCACGATTTGTGTCTAGACGTCTTCCCCAAAGTCTCATGCAGTCATGGGACTTTTTCAGAGGTGGCTGAATCTAGAATATGTGATACTGGGATTAAGGGTGTGTGATTAGTAAATCAGTCGGCTGATCAGTTTGGCACAGTTCTGGTTGAGATTAAAGGTGTGAGTGCTACACCTGCTCTAGGCAGGTCGCCTACATACAGTACAAGGGACAGAAAGTCTTGTCTCCTCTCCCTTGTTGCCTTGGCTGTCTCGTCTGCCAGGCCACTTTGCCTTAAAGCCAGCTGACTGTGGCCTGAAACCCCTACAAACTGAGCAAAGTAAACATTTTTTCCTGTATGTTTAGGTGTCCAGTATTTTGTCTCAGCAACAAGAAAAGTAAGACAGATCTCTAGAAAATAGAAAACTTCTTCAATCTGAAATTCTGGTTTGACACAATCTCAAAATAGTTTTCATTTGTTTAAATTAGTAAACATACGTGTGCTCTATAAAATTGTCTTGCTGCTGAGTTTCTGAAACTGGAATTTTTATTTTTTATTAAACTATTTGGGTTTTTGTCCTTTTAAATCCTTTTTCACCTTACTTTCCTGTCATTTTGTTTGTTTGTTTGTTTGTTTGTTTGTTTGTTTGTTTGTTTTGGGTGCTAGGGATGGAACCCAGGGCCTTTGTATGCTGTCCACACATTACCACTCAGCTAAACCCCCACCCTTACTTTTCTTGTTGATGGCACAAAATACCCAACAACTGCAACTTAAAGGAGAGGTATTTAGAGGGTTTCGCTTTATTAGTACGTTTGCAATACATGAAGTGTATATTTATCTTATGGAGTGTGTGCATATACGTAACACAGCTTGATTCTTTTCAATCACTTTCCCCTTTCCCACCCACCACCCTCTCTCTTTCTCTAAATTCCCCCTTTATTGTTACTATTTTTGGCTCATGTTTATGACGTATAATGTTGATGCTCATTGTGGGTATTTTAGTACATGTGCATGACACATTTTAAAATCTTTCTGCCTCTCCTTCCCCCTCCCCCTGCCCTCACCTTCGGTCTCCTGTACCCCTCCACATTTGCAAAAGATCTATCTCCTTGTTCCTCTCCATCAGTCCTTTATTTTGTTCTTTATTTGTACTTTGCCTCACTCAAATGAGAGATAGCATTTGGTATTTAAACTTGAGGAGGGGTTTATTTTGGCTTAAGATCAGTCAGTTCCAAGCCAGAAAGGGGATTGATTGGGAAGGGCCCCTGGAGGAAAGCTGCTCACATCACGGCAGCCAGAGAGCAGAGAAGGAAAGAGCAGAGGCTGGAGATAGCACCCCTCCAGGTCACACCCCCAGTGATCCATCTCCCAGCTACCACTGCCAGGCCCAACCTCCTGACAGCAGCTTAGATGTAGCCTTACCATGCTCCAGTCTTCTTCCAAAAGCCCTGCCCGTGAGTACATGAGGCCTCTGGAGGACATTCTCACTGCAATCATAACAGACCTACTTCTTAGGAACTGAGTCAGATTGGCCCCATCATATTTTCATTATTTCATTATTATTTATTTAGTTAGTTAGTTAGTGGGGGGAGGGTACCAGGAATCAAGCTCAGGACCTGGTATCGGCTCGGCAAGCACTGGGCTGTTGGGCTACATCCCCAGCCCCATAATTTCATTATCTTAGTACTTACTTATATCAGGCATGTTTACTTTTTTTTTTTCCTTAATTGGGCCCTAGAAAATAGAAAACTTGAATTCTTCCATCTTAAGTTCTGTTTTGACACAATTTTAAAACATTTCTTCACGTTAGCTAGTAAATGTATATGTGCTCTTATAAAGTTGTCTTACTGCTGAGTTTCTAATAATTGGCTTTTTTATTTGGGCCTTTATCCTTTTAAAATCATCCTCACATGTATGGTGACACATGCCTGTAATCCTAGCTACTTGAGAAGATGAGGTAGGCAGATGATAACTTTGAGGCAGTCTGTCTCAAAATACAGAAAAATGTTAAAAGACTGAGGATGTACCCGTGGGGTAGAGCTCCCCTGGATTGATCCTGAGTACCACACACACAAAAACCCATTCTTAAATGGTAATGGGTAGTTTTTCATCTTTGTGCTTTAAATGTGTTTTATTGATTTCTAATCCCCTCCTACTTAGAAATCTAGCAGTTTAGACACCAAATGAGTTAAGGGAGCTGCAATCTGAGGACTTGCTGTGTGTAGTGTGAGTCACAGGCCAGCAGTACCTGCGTTGCTTTTGAAGTTGTTCGGGTACAGAATCCAGACCTCTTGAGTTTGCATGTACCAAGATCCCCACTGGACTTGTGTATATGTTAAAAGTTTCAGAAGCACTGGTTTTTAAAGGATCCTTTTAGGTTTATCTGTATTCTGTTCCCTGCATGTTACAAATAGTATTTGGAACTGGAGTTCTACATACCAGTAATAGAATATACTTATATGAAATATTAAACTATTGATTTTTTTTCATTTTAAATTTAATATACTTCATAGTTTTATTGTGATGAAGTTCAAATAACATAAAATTAATCATTTTAAAGTGTGCAGCTCGTTCGAGGCAGAGCTGGCGATGCCAGCCTATAATGCCAAGCACTCTGGGAGGCTGAGGCAGGAAGATTGCAAGTTTGAGCCTAGGCTGGGCAATTTAAGCAACTGGCAAGACCTTGTGTCAAAATTAAAAATTAATTTGAGAGGCTAAGGATGTAGCCCAATGTGAAAGCCCTGGGAAATGAACCTAGTATTGCAAAAATAAATAACTTAAAGTACACAATTTAGAGATATTTACTGTATTTGTACTATTATGCAACTATCACCTTTTTAAGGATAAGTAATATTCCATTGTATGAGTGTGCTTCATATTTTACTCTTGAAGGAATCTCAAGGTCCCATGAGCCCTCTTGGTGATGAGCTCTACCACTCTCTGGAAGGAGATCACAAGAAACAGCCTTTTGAGGAATCCATGAGAAATACTAAAGATAGTTTAAGGTAATTCGGGACTCTTTGGTGAAAACTTGTAACTATTGTTTAGCTCCCTTTAGAATTAAACCATTTCACTTGGCGCAGTGATGCCTACCTGTAATCCCAGCACTTGGAGGCTGACGCAGGAGGATTGCCACAAGTTCATGGGCAGCCCGAGCCACGGAGTAAACTCAAGGCCAACCTGAACTACCCAGTGAGACCTTGTCTCAACATAATTAATTAATTAATTTTAAAAATAAAACCATTTAATTAAACTCTCCCCCGCCAGCATAAAGTTTGTTATGCTGCCTGTATTCTTATTGTGAAAAATGTCCAGTTTATGAGCTCTTTTGCATGATAGTAGACAAGTAGGTGTTATTTGTAAATCCTTTTGTGTATCACCAAGCAGTACATTATTTAAGAACTCCCAATCTTTTATCCTGCCCCTTTAAAAGGCCCAACCATCCTTTCTGTGTTTGTTGTCAAATCCTGCACGTTATACAAAGGACATCTGTAAATTGGGTGAATTTCTAAGATTGTATTGCATCTGATTTTTTTACTGATTTCATCTGTCATCCTAGTAACCCATTAAGGTAGGGTTTAGTGCTCCCTCTCCTTTTTTATTTCTTTTGCAGGATGACAAAAATGAGTAAATGTCTCATTAAAGTCACTTTGATTCTGTAATTTAAAAGTTTTGGAGTTGGAGGTGTAGTCCAGTGGTACACTGCTTGCTTAGTAAGCAAGATTTCTGGTTTAATTCCAAACACTGAAAGAAAAAATAAACCCAGAATTTAGTTCTTAGAGTTCATTAAATTTTTTATATAATGAGGTTATTTAAATTACTTAGGAAAAAAGTTAGGACTATTAGAGTATTGAGACATGTTTCCTGTATCATTTTCCTCCGCTTTCTGTTTCCCAAATGAAGAGACTGACAGTTATGCTGTATCTTAAATTTTGGTTAATCATCTGCCTCTACTAGATAAAACCTCACTATTCTGTGTTAAGCAAAGGTTTTCACATTGTGCTTGTCTTTTAGTTTTTACATTTCTTTAATAAAAACAAAGTTTTCTTATTCTTCATTTATTTAGATTTTCAGATTCTACTCCAAAGACTCCACCTCAAGAAGAATTGACTAATCGGGTATCATCTCCTGTGTTTTCATCTGTGTTTGTATCTACATCTAATGTGAAAACTGGTTTGGGTTTGAATACAAGTTTGTCCCCTTCTCTTTTAGACACTGGGAAACAAAACCATCTCAAAACAGCCCCTTTCATCAGCACTTCTGTTTCTAGATCAGAGAAAACTAGATCAAAATCTGAAGATAGTGCCCTTTTCACACATCATAGTCTTGGGTCTGAAGTGAACAAGGCCATTAGCCAGTCATCTTCTAGTAAGCAGATTCTTAAAAATATAAGTGAATCAATAAATGAACAGGATATTCCTGATCACACTAATGATACCGATAAACATACAGTGTCGCCGAAATCACTGGGAGGCAAAACATCCAAAAGGAAGAAAACTGAGGAAGAAAGTGAGCATGAAGTAAGCTGCCCCCAAGCGTGCTTTGATAAAGAAAATTCTCTCCCTTTTCCAATGGACCGTCCATTTTCCATGAATGGGGACCTTATAATGGACAAACCTTTGGATCTATCTGATCGGTTTTCAGCTATTCAGCGTCAGGAGAAAAACCAAGGAAATGAGACTTCCAGAAATAGATTTAAGCAAGTGACTCTTTATGAAGCTTTTAAGCCCATTCCAAAAGGTTCTTCCACAAGCCGTAAGACCTTGGATGGGGGCTGCCTGATACCCAGACATTCCCCGGAGGAGTCGTGTTTACAGGAGTGTGTCCGCCAGACTTTGCACAAATCCCCTCCAGACAATAAAACACCATTACCAATAAAAGAAGAAAATTCCATCTTCAAAATCCCTCTACATCCACATGCAAGTTTGGAGACAGACAATCGTTTTGATGACATGAAGGTTTGTGTTAAAATGTTTAAGGATTTTGATTAAAATCACTTTTTGTGATTTCATTTGAATGCTAATAATCATTTCTATCTAGGGTGCTAGTTCTAATGAGCAAATCAGAGTAAAAACCAGGTCAGTCCATGGAGGATGTGAACTTACATCAGTTCTTCAATTAAATCCCTGCAGAATTGCCAAAACAAAGCCTAACAACAACCAAGGTATGTCCCCTATAAACAGGATTTCTATTCTTCTCTAATGACCTTGAATTGGATACTTACATACTTTGAGTAGATTAAATTGTTTGGGAAGTTTTTAAGCATTTCTTCCCTGCATGTTTGTGTTTATAAGATGATTCTCATTGATTTCATTTTACCTGTGATTTTTCTGCTTTTGTGCTTCTTAGAAAAATGAAATATTTTAGTGTAAGCTTTTATAGGTGCTTTTGTAGATGGACTTTTTGTAGGTTTTTAAAATTTCATTTACAGAAGCTTTTAAAACTTACACAGAATTTTAAAAATAAAAATAATCATCCAAATCTTATTTCTCATTCTACAGATAATTTGTCCTTTTTATTCCATTTGTGTTTATAAACATGAATATATACATTATTTATATAGGTTTTTAACTTATCTGTAAACATTGTTTGCCCTGATATATATATATATATATATATATATATATATATATAATATTTTATAATTTTACTGCATGTATTTTAAAGGAGTCCTTTTGTTTTTTCAGCCACCAAACATTTCTGTAATTCATATGCAGTATTTTTTGTTTTTTCTTCATTGGCAATGTATTCTTTCATTCTGGGCTGATTTTCCTTTTTTCTGGAAGTATATTCTTTACTTTTTTCACTTTCATCCCTAATCTTTTCAGTTTTGTTTTTTCTTTTGTTAATTTCTTCTTTACTGCCCTAGGGATTATAATAGGCCTGTTTAACTTCAGTTTGCTTGGAGTTACTGTTACACTAATTCATGTCCTATAGCTACACTTCATGTATTTGTTGTGTCTTATGTTTATATATAGTACATTCAAAACCCTTCCAGGCAATGTTATATTACTAACATTTAAAAAATATTTTTATTGAAATGTAAATTATACCATAAAAATCCACCATTAACGTTTCCAATTCAGTAGTTTTGGTAAACTCAGGTTTTCCAACCATCACAGTAGTCTAAGTTTGGAACAGGCACGATCCTCTACCGACCTTCATCCTCCCCAGTCCTGGGCACCACTCATCTATTCTTTTGTCTCCATAAGTTAGCTATTCTAGAGGTTTCATATAAATAGAATCCTTTGGTATATAATTTTTTTTTTTTTGGTAGTGGGTATAGAACTCTCGACCTCATACTTGCCAAGCAGGTACTTATGCCACTGAGTTAAATCCCCAGCCCCTGGTATATAATCTTTTGTGATTCACCTTTTTCACCCAGTATAATGGCTTCCATTTTCATCTATATCATAGCATATATTGATATTTCTTCATTCCTTTTTACTATTGAATAACATTTTTCATCAGTTAATAGACATATAATTGTTCCTACTTTTTGCTATTATGACTAATACTGCTGTGAACACTTGTGTATAAGTTTTTGTGTGGATATATATTTTCATTTTTCTCTTTATACATAGGAGTGGGATTGCTGGACCCTGTGCTATAATTCTGTGTTTAAATTTTTGGTGCTGCCTGTTTTCTGAAGTAGCTATATACCATTCACATTCTCACTAGCATTGTGCTTGGGTTGCAGTTTCTCCACATCTTCACTAACACTTGTTATCTTTCATCTTGATTCTAGCTGTCTTTGCAGATGTGGTATAGTATCTCATTATGGTTTTGCATTTTCCTGAGGGCTAATGGTGTTGAGTATCTTTTTATATGTTTATTGGCCATTTAGACTATTCAGAGCCTTTTTCTATTTTTCATTTGAAAATTTATGTTTTTATATTGTGAGAGTTCTTACATATCCTCGGTGCAAATCTTTTACCAGACTTGTGATCAGCAAAAATTTCTCTCATTCTATACATTCCTAGTATTTTAAAGTGATGAGAATTTTTGAAATGTATTTTTAATTGCATATTCTTTTATTTATCTAAGATGCATCCCTTGAAAATATTCAGTGGAGTGTAGATCCAGGAGCAGACCTTTCTCAATATAAAATGGATATTACTGTAATAGATACAAAGGTAAAGTAAATAATAAAACCAAAACCCATTTGCTGCTTCTAGTAAATTGTTAGTGAACCTTCTCACCTGATTTACTCTGTAACCTTTTTTCAAATACTTCTTAAAACCCACATTTATTCAGAAAACAAAGAGACAGAGATGCTTGTTCTTTTTGTTTTGTTTTATTTTTGCAGTTTTTTGAGACAGAGTCCCTCTATGTACTTCAGGCTGACCTTGAGCTCACTACATAGCCTAGGCTAGTCTCGAACTTGCAACAATCCTCCTACTTCATCCTCCCAACTGCTGGGATTACAAGAGTGTGCCACCATGCCCAGAAGAGATGCATGTTCTTTAAATCTTACGGTATTTTTTAAAAGATAATATTTTCTGCCTTTAAAGACCTTTACTAAAAAGCATTCACATTATTTTTTTTAAATAATGAAAACTTCTAGTTATATGTTTTAAAATTATTTTTATGAAATAATCCTAATGCTGTGATTACATTTAGAGTAATATCCCATGGTGAAAACATTTATTTCCCCTGTTGACTAATTTTTTAGGAACTGCATTTTTTTAAAAAGAAAAGTTGCAGTGGAAATACTTTTTTGCTTTATGTTTAGGTCCTATGGTTCAAGAGGGTCTCTTTCATTTGGTAGCATATTAATAACAAAGTTTTTAACACTTGCTGAAGTAATATATGCCCACCAGGATATCAAACTTAAGCTGGCCATGATAGTGCACACCTGTAACCCTAGCACTTGGGAGGCTGAAGCAGAAGGACCGCTGTGAGTTTAAGGGTAGCTTGGGCTACATAGCGAGTTCAAGGCCAGCCTGCACTATATAGTGAGACCCTGTCTCAACAAAAAAAAAAGAAAAAAAGATATCAAATTTGATTACTGAAATCATTAAGTTGTACATTATTGTTCATCATTGTGAGGCAGATTGGGAAAGATGCAGGATGAGCTCAAAGAGTTGTGTGGTTTTTGGGTCTCCCTTCTGCTGACAGGACTCTTCCTAGACTGCAATGTTTGCATATTAATGTGGTATGTTTTACAGTCTGTAAAACCTGATTCTCTGTTCCCAAAAGATTAAAACAAACACAAGTTAATGCTTAAAGACAGAAAAATTTATGTGTATTTTACCAAAATTTTTGGTATAAATATAAGACCAAAAAGAAATGATTATTAAAATTTTGGATTTTAGGATGGCACTCAGTCAAGATTAGGAGGAGAGACAGTAGACATGGACTGTACACTGGTCAGTGAAAGTTTGCTTTTAAAGGCGAAGAAACAACAGAAAGGAGAAAAAAGTCCAAGTAAGATTTGCTTTTTCAAACTTGTAATAATAATGTGGAGCCAGTCATGGTGGGACATGCCTATAATCCCAGTACTCATGAGGTTGAAGCAGGAGTATCTCGAGTTTGAGGCTAGCCTGGGGGACATAGTTCAAAGCCAACCTGACTACATTGTGAGACCTGGTCTCAAAAAAAAAAAGGCTGTGGAATGAAGTTTGTATTTATACCATTGTACTCATTAAACTCTGTATCATTGATGTGACTCATGTCTAGATGTCCCCCTCAACGCCTCAAGTGGTTGTAGGCGGGGCTTTTCAGAGGTGGCTAGATCCAGAGTATATGACATTGGATTGATTTATGGTGCAGTGCTAGGATTAAGGTTGTGAATGTTGCCCACCTTAAAGGTAGATAGTTTGGATAAGACATAAGGGACAGAAAGAGGCTTGTCGCTTATTGTCATTGCTGCCTGTCTCTCTGTGATGCCCCTCTGCCATGCCACCCTGCCTTGGAGTCAGCTGATTATGGACTGAAACCTTTACAAACTGTGAGCCAAATGACTCTCTCACTTGTAAACTAGACTTCTTTTTGCTGCTGTTATTTTTATGTTCCTTTTAAGGAAATTTAATTTCAGTATTTCAGAAAAAACGTCTTCAGCCAGAATAATTTATTTTAGAGAAAATTCAGATTGTTTTCAGGGGTCAGCAGGCTACAGCCAGCTACCAGCGTTTTGTAAACAACCTCACTCCTTTGTGTTGCCTGTGGTTGCTTGCTCCAGACAAGTACAGAATTGAGTTGGTGCAGGGACCTCATAGCTCACAAGCCTATTTTACTTTCTGACCTTTTAAGAAAAGTTGCTGATTTCTAGGTTTAGACAATTTTCATAGAGTATAAAAGGGAATCTGAAGAGTCCATGTGTCTTAGTCACTTTGTTTTCACAGGGACACAGTCCCTTGACACCCACAATTTAAAGGAGAGGTGTTTTGGCTCACGTTTTCAGTCCACATTCTGCTGGCTCCAAGGCAGGACATTGTGACAGAAGGGCATAGTGGAAATTTCATTCTTCACCTAAAACCATGATCTTCCTAAAATGGTGGGAAGGATAAAAAGATTTTGGTTAGCACTGCCTCCCCCACATTTCTAGTTTTACCACGTCATGAAAACAGTTCACCAGATAGCTGTCGCCATCCATTCGATACCCTTTGCCTTGTATCTTTGTCCTTTAGATATGGTGAAGCAGATGGCTGGCAACATCACATTGTAAAACAGCATGTAGGATAGGAGGCATTGTTGAGGCCTTATTTTGAAAAACAAAACAAACAAAAAAAAACCCTGCCCCATACAGTAAAACCTTTTTCACACTTAGAATTGGTTAAAATGAAATAAACCAATGAAAACATTCAATTATTGCTAATATTTTAATTCAAAAAATGTTTCCTAAAAGCCAGGCATAGTGTCTTAGTTATTCAGGAGACTAAGGTGGGAAAAATCATAAGTTTGAAGCCAACCTGGGCAATTTGGCAAGACTTATCAAAAAGCAAAATGTTAAAAAGGACCGAGGGTATAGATGGGTGGTGTAGCTCTTCCATAACATGTGAAAGACATGTTACCTGTCAGGGGTCTGTCAGGCCTGGATGCTGGCCCCAGCTCTGGGTTTCTGGGTTTCTGGATTTGTTTGCCTACCTGCAATCAAGTGTATGAAAAAGTGCATTAAAAAGGAGGGAGGTAGTAAATGAGACATTTTTCACCTATAAATTGAGCTTATTTTATCTTTGAGGGCTTTAGGAACTTTGAGTTTCCTGGAAGGGAAAAAGCATTATAACCTTGAATAGTTTGTATTCTGAAACTGTTTTGTATTCTGTACCATTTTTATATTATTATTTTCCCTGAATTGGGAGAGGTGGCAGTTACTTCATACAGAGTAATCTGTTCTGGCCACTGTTCTATTCTTTTTGTTAGCCAACTCAACTTGTTTCTGATTTTTCTTAAGCTCTGTTTTTTTGTTGTTGTTGTTGTTATTTGTTTTTGAGACAGTGTCTTGCTAAATTTTGAAGGCTGGGCTAAACTTACAGTCCCTCCTGCTTCAGCCTCCCAGAGTGCTGGGATTACAGGCATGTACCACTTCACCCCACCAAACTCTGGTATTTTTAAAAACATGATTATATAATAGGAAATGTAGTTAGAAATTCAAAGACAGATTTAGCACTTTCACACATCAAATAAGGCATTGAATTCATTTTTTAGTTCAGTTTTAAAAGACTAGATGCTAAGGATAATGCAAGAAAAACTTTTTGCTTCTTCATTAGAGACATAAAACAAGTAAAGTTCTAGACATTTAATGTCAACTTTTTGTTTAAGTATTTGTCATTATTTATTATGATAAATTTTCATTTTCTCACAGATTCTTTGGTAAGACTTCTTTTGGTTTGTATGAATTATACCAGAGCTGATAGGGGAAAAAATCTTAATGTTTGTAAGGAGTTTAGTTATATGACAGTAACAGAAATTAAGCACTCTCTTCACTTGAGTAAAGGACAGTTAAAGTCTTATCATTGACTTCCAAAACGTAAGAGTTTATTCTTGCCTCTTGTACCACTTGTAAGAATTAAACCTTGTTTTTAAAAATGACTCAAGAATTGTCTTCATTACTTCATTACATACATTACCATTTGTTATTGAGTCACTGAGTTTATACTTAAAACAGGATAATTTACAACTAATACATATTTTTTAGAATCGTCATTTCTAACATGTCACCAACACATTACTACTTACATGTATTCATTAAAATGAATACATACATTCTTCACAACTAAGCCTAAAACCTGTATTATAATAATATTTTAAGAATTTCTTTAAACATTTTACTGCATATATTATAATTTTCTGCCCTCTTACATTCACTGCATTAATACTCTTTAATAAGCTTTAACAAGACAGCTTTCAACTGATTTTTTTTGAGGAGAAGGTGGTACTGGAATTGAACCTAGGGCCTTCACACTGAACTATACTCCACCCTTTCTTTCCTTTTCTTTTTCTTTTTTTTTTTTTTTTTTTGTATCAGGGTTTGAACTCGCAACCTCGTGCTTGCCAGGCAGGCGCTGGTACCACTGAGCTAGATCCTCAGCTCTTTATTTATTTTTTTAACCCAGCGTCTCACCAAGTTGCTGAGTTGCCAGGCTGGGCTTGATCTTGTGAACCTTGGCCTCCCAGAGTGCTGGGGCTGCAGGGAAGTGCCACCATTCCTGGCTTCAATTAACGTTCATGGAATCATCTTTTGTACATATGTCTACAGAGACTTAATACATTTATTCACTAAAAGAGCACCCTTCAAAGTAAAACCTGTAGCCCACATGTATGACTCATGTTTTGAAGGAGTGTCTTAAAAGACCTCGTTGCATTATTTTCTGGCAGTTACTACAGTTTCATATTGGTCTACATGGAAAACAAAAATCTTGCTTTTTACTCTGTGACCGTGCTTTTTTATATAGATAAAGAAAGAAAGATGAATGATACCTTAGAAGATATGTTTGATCGGACAGCACATGAAGAATACGAATCTTGTTTGGCAGACAGTTTCCCCCAGGTGGTAAATGAACTAGAGGAGTTACCTGCTGCCATAAGGGAACCAACTGGTAAGACTTTTTTTCTCTTTAATTTATGGCTTCTCCATTGCACTGAATTCAACTAGTTAAGACATCAGGGTAAGTAACAGAGATTTACTAAGGTGTGTTAACAAAGTTTTGTGAGTTTTGTGTAAATTTCTTTATTATTATTTATCTGGAAATAATTTCAAACTAAGAGTTCCAAAGAGCAGTGCTGAGGGTTCTCCTATACCTTTCCTGCAGCTTCCCTTTATGTTAACACCTTAAAAACCATAAAATATTTATGAAAGCAAAGAAATTAATCTTGGTTCATTGTTATAATTTTTTATAATATATACATAAAGTTTTTTAAAGTTTTGAAAAATTACTGTTAATAATTGCAATAAAAAAGAATAGTCTTGCAGAAAATTTACACACATTTTCTGCTACAAATGCTTTCTTTAGCCTTCCAGACTAAACACCTATTATCACTTTACTTTTCTCCCTCTCAGTAGCCACCTCTCCAGTCTAAACTATTGCTTTCTCACCTATTCTACTTCAGGGCTCTTAACTGGTTTTTTTATACCAGTTATTTCTGCTGTACAGTCTCTGCTCTACAGAGTATCAAGAAAGATTTATTTTACATGTAAATTAGATTGTTACCTTTCTGCTTAAAAACTCTTCAGTGAGGCAGGGCATAGTGGCACATGCCTGTAATCTCAGCACTTAGGAGGCTGAGGCAAGAAAGATTGCTGCAAGTTTAAAAACAACCTGAACTGCATAGCAAAACCCTGTCTCAAGAAAAAACAACAAAACAAAAAAGACTTTAATGAGAAAAAGATGCTCAAATGGTCAGTGAGTCCATGGAAAGATGTTTGTATTGTCAATCATCCAGGCATTAATACCACTTTATACCCACTGAGATGCTTAAAGAGACAGGTAATATCTAATGTTGGGAATAGTGAAGAGCAGCTGGAGTTCCCATACCTTGAGGAAGGTAGTATAAAATTGTTAACTATTATTTTGGAAAATGTTACTATTACTTTCTAAATAGCTTTATAGAAGTTTGTTAGTTTTGTATCAAGTTACACATATATCTATCCTGTCACCCACCAATTTGACTCCAGTGTGTATCACCCAAAAAAGTTAAAATATGCTCACAAAAAGATGTTTTAAGAAGGTTCATACAATATTTTTAATAACTCAAAACTGGAAACAATGCAACTGTCCATCAACAGGAATAAATTCATTGTGATACATTTATTTCATGCAGTGTTACTCTTCAGTGAAAGGGAAGGAACTGCTAGACCTAACAATGTGGTTGAATTTCTACCTTTTTGAGGTGAAAAATAGAAAAAATGAACAAGCGCACTATACAATTATGTAGTTCCAGGACAGCCATAACTGAGTTATGTCATAAAAGAAGTTGAATTAATGTATGTAGGAAGGGAAAGAGCAGGAGAGAGAGGCAAGAGAACATTTGTACCCTCTCGGATCCAAGACCATTGTGATCTGGTGCCTGTCCACCTCTAGTTATTCTCCCCTGTGGTAAAATCTCAACTACTGTGGCATCCTCGTAATTCCTATAGCATACCAGACCTTTTCCTATCGCAGGACCCTTACCTGTAACACTACCCACTCCACCTCTTTTCATGGCTGACTTGTCATTTATCAGTTTCAACCTATCTTCTTAAATGTTAACTGTACCTGCTTAATGTTTAACTGCCCACTTGCTTAATGTTGATTTCCCTCACTGTAATGCAGGCACCACAAGCACAGGAGACCTAGTCTCTCTTGTTCCACATTGTATGTCCAGAATTTAGTATAATTCTCAGTAAATTTTGATTTTTTAATAGCATTTGGGTATTTGAGTCTAGGTATCTTGCAATTTAGATCCCAAATCTTGAACTTTCCTTCTTATGGTTCATCACCACTGTTCTGATAAAATGCTTTAATTTCCTTATTTTCTAATCAGTGTATACCTTAATGACACATAAAAATCAATAGGACAAATAAATGAGATGTACTAAAAGCTGGCTGTTGTCATTTCTTGCCAAATGGTAATGGACATCTGGGTGGTTCTAAAACATGCCCAGCAGTTTAAACCACTGGTGGTACCTGCATGACTGTCCCATTGGGTGGCTTGTACCGTTGGTGGTTCAAACAGATCTAATCACTTGTATTATTCTTTTTACCAATAAAATTAATGAAAAGCTACCCATTGGGACAGTCATGCTTGTACCATTGGTGTTTCAAGCTGCCTGGTGGTGAGGTATACGAATTATACCATCATGAATGTGTTAAAGTCTGAGATGCTCTCTGGGATGAGATTTTTGGCTGTTTGTTAACTGAGATAAGATAGGCATCCTCCACATTATGCAGATAAGAAAGAGAAAAAGTAGTGACTGAGAATTTAAATGAGTTGCCCAGGGGATTATAGTATGAATCTCATTAAAAAGGTTTTGGTGCATGTTATATTTTTTTCCAAACAGGCCAATTATTTCTCATTAAATTCCATACAGTTTTGTGATATGCTTGCTTTAATTACAGCACAGAATGATAAACATGATAAAGTCAAGCAGAAAGCATTTGTGGAACCATATTTTAAAGACAATGAGAGGTAAGTGGGTCTTGATTAATACGAACAGTGTGATTGAAATTGCAACAGAACTGTCTTTGTCTCAGTATCTCTAAGCTATTAAGTCAGTACTTTGATTAGAGTAGAATAATTTACTCTGATCATAGTCATAAAGGACTCAAGAATAAAAGTGACAAATTTTACAGAAAAGGGCATTTTTACCAGCAAAACACTTTCTAAATTCTTGTAATAGTTTCTCTGTTGTCTTACATGATAACTAATACTGTATTTTTATTATTTTATTTTGAACCTTGGAAATTAAATTATATTCTCTAACTTTTTACATAGTATAAGACTTTAGGTGTTGAATCTGAGGTTGTCCCACTTCAGGATTATTTTATGAGGATTTTTAAATATTTAAAACAACAACAAAAACACCTTTTAAGCATCTTGATTTCGAACTACAGTACTACTTTCTGCCTCTAATACAGGCATTACAAAATCTGTTACTTTCAGATAAGATCAGGTGCATTCCACCGGTGGTATGGCCATAGACAGGATTCTGTTACTTTCAGTCATGTGCTATTTGTTTAATTAGATTCAAGCATAGTACGGTATAGTTAGAGAAACAGCAAAGTAGGGAAAGGTTTATATAACATTCTACCATTTGTCCAAGGGGGAAGGAGGACAGAGTCACTGTTGCTAAGTAACTCTTTTTGTCAATATCATGGAGAAAAAAAGCATAAAATATTTTGCTTTTCTTTTATTGTATATAATACTTCCCACTTTTTTTAGCTGCGTAGTATTTCATTACAGGATTACACTATGGTTTATCTCCTAGCACTGGACAGCTGGGTTGTTTGTGGTTATGCCAGCATGCGGAGTGCTTCAGTGACTAGCCTGCACTTTCTCTTTTCATGATTTTGCTTGTGCATCTTCTGGATATATATTACTTTTTTTGTTTTTTGGTGGTGGTACTGGGGATTGAACTCAGGGCCTTGTGCATGCTAGGCAAGCACCCTACCACTGAGCTACATCACCAGCCCAGGATATATTTCTAGAAGTAGAATTGCAGATTAAGAACCATCACCTCAAATGTTTCATATTAGAGGTTCGTGGATTTTTTAAAAAAAATTTACTGGTGTTACTTATCTGAAGTTATTAGACTGCTAGAGAAGTAGAAAGTAAATAAAGGTATAGGGATGGTAGAGTTCTGACAGTCAAATGTGTTGTTTTTCCAAACTAAGAATTCTAGCAACCAGAGCAAAAAACTTCAGGTAACCTTTTAAGTGACACTGTGTTGAAGGTCTGCTGTGGATGCCAGTCTACTAGTAGATTCCCTACTAAATTATAGTATACTTCAGAAATAGGGTGGATAATATTCAGAGGAAAAGAGATAGCCAAAATTATTCTGCATAAGCTTTGGATTCCATAAACCAGGGAAAAAATACAGTTTTGGCAGTATATTTTTATCCATCCTTTCTTACTGTCTCTTTTTTTAAATTCACAGATTGCTCCAGAATTGAGTTCTTGGGTTAAAACATAAGTACAAGTTCATATACTTGGCAATAGAGCAATTGAAACTTCCTGTGAAAGAAAGTTCTTGCCAAGTAGGGGGACATATGGTCCAAATAGCTTAAAAGTGTAGATATCCTATAAACATTTTAAACATCAGATTTTGTGAATCAGACAATCTCACTGGAAAGGTTTTCTTTGGAGGGGAGAGGTGTTTGGGGGGAGGTGAGACAGGGTCTCAGTGTGTAGCTCAGGCTGGACTCAGACCTGTGGTAATCCATCTACTTCAGCCTTTGGAGTGCTGGGATTATAGGTGTGTGCCCCCATTCATGCCCCCAGCACTCACTGGAAATGTTTTATAAACAGAATATATATGTAACTGTTCATTTACACATCTTATAAGTTTATATATCTATGTAGGCTTTTATTTTTGTATTGGAAATCGAACTCAGGACCTCGCATTTGCCAGGCGGGCATCGTGCCACTGAGCTATATCCCTAGCCCCTAG
>RJWT010021856.1:0-17425 GCA_004365215.1 Cuniculus paca
CTCTTATCCTTGCGTGGCACACACCTGCCGGAGGAGCAGTCCTGGCTCTTCCCAGCTGCCCGCCTCCTTTCTACCTGCACTGCCTTTAGGCTCTGCTGGAGAAGATCTCCCAGCCATGCTGGTTACTGCCAAAGTAAATTCTTGGTTTGCTGTGTTAGGATTCCATGACCACTGTCAAAATTACCACAAACTGTTTTGCTCAAAGCATTAGAAATTTATTCTGTCACAATCTGGAAGCTAAGTGCTTTAAGGAGAAATTCTTTCCTGCTGCCTCTAACTTCAGTTTTGGCGATTGCCAACAATCTTTGGCACTCCTTGGCTTGTGGGAGCAGGACTCAAAGTGTTTCTCTCTGTCTAAATCTGGCCTTCTGCCCTGTGTCTCTCCCTTTGATTAAAATTATCACTTATACTGGGTTTAAGGCCCGCTGCATCATTACTTAATTATACCTACAGACAACCTATTTCCAAGTATATTCATGTTCTAAGGTTGCAGTGGATGTGAATTTTGGGGTGTCACCACTCAATTCAGTACAGTTGCCCATTTCAACAGAATCATCTTTGCTGGTTGATGATTTTTCTGTTTCCCTAGTCAGCTTCCCCATTCTCTTCAGTAGCAATATTAAGTCTTCCTTGCTGACCTTCGACACTCCCTCCTGCACATACATCATTAACGTATCTTTAAGTGCTTAACTTGCTAATGGTCTCTTATCACATTTAATGTTCAAATGTCTTCAGTCTCTAAAAAGACCCCCCCAAAGCACCAAAAATTATACGAACTTGATATGGTACTTTTTAAAAGTTAAGTTTATTGGTGCATTTTAGGTATATATAATGATCAGATTGGTTATAGGAAATTTGTACCTGTACATGATACAACTTGATTCTTTTTTCCCATCCCCTACCCTTCCTCAATCCCTCTTCCCCTCCTTATTTACAAACGCTTTGTTTCCATTTTTTCTTTCTTACACAGCATTTTTTTAACCCCACGTCCCACCTACCCTTATTCTAGCTTCCACTATACATCCTTCCTCTCTTCAGACACAAGCTTCTTGGAAGAACAGTCAGCTGTGTCACTGTATCCTTATCCTCTAATATCTGTACAATCCCTGTGGTCAATCTTCTGTCTTTTAGACTCTCCTAAGCCTAAACAAGTGAATGCCGGCTGTAAACGCCAGACTTTGTGCCTTCTTACTCCCCATTACCAATTGGCCCTGACGGTCACATTCTCTGCCCTCGGAGATGTTTGGGAGAATTGACAAAGAATAGAAGACTTCTAAAGTGTAATTAAGATTTGATGATTTTCTGATCCAGCAGAGATTTCTGGTTTTCTTTGTTTATAAAACTTCTAGGCAATTCGTGGTTATTTAAAAATAGTAGTGCCTGTTTTAAAAATGATGTTGAAGCTACAGAATGCAACATCTTTCTCATGAAGCTACAGAATGCAACATCTTTCTCATGTGGTTACTGTAATTTCAAAGAGGTTATTTTTAGTAACTTTGTTGTTATTGTAAAATTTCTCAGAAATAGAAAAGGACTCTAGGGAAACTAAATAGAAATTAGCTGTGCTGTGTTGCGTTTAAAAATCCTAAGAGCTAGAGATACAAACTTTGATGTGTTAATCTTTTGAGGTTTTGAAGTATGAGAAGTTTTGTAATATTATAAGGTTTTTATATTTATAATAGGCTTATTATCTAATGATTGTTCAAAGTGAATAGGATGGTAATGTGGCAGGAAAACAGGAAAATAGATGCTGTAGGGGTTAAGCAAAACTTACATTGTTCATCATTACACTGTTCATCATTTCCTCCCTTCTCTAATAATATCTCTATGTGAAAAACTCAAATAATTGTTTTAAACATAGCTCACCCTTTGAATAAAAATAATTGGGGTCTGTTAGAAATGGAGCACTTGGATTTTTATCTAACATCAATGATTAAAAGAAAACTGACCCATCTTTAAGTTATTTTGGTCATTTCAAATGTCCTTGAGTCTTTCTACCTTAACGATACAGACAAAATTCCAAACTAATACCATACTAATACCAAAATATTCTGTCTTGGTGGCTCTGTCAGCCTAACTACTCAACCTCAGTATCTCTCTCCAAGTGTCCACCAGTAATTTGTAGGTACTGCTGTCTCCTGGACTCTGGCCTTCTGGTAGAAGTCTGCTCTTCACTCCATGCAAACAAAGCACCTTAACCAAGACATCTCACAGCTATACCAGCTGGTAGCGGCCTTAGAGCAGGGACTGGGTGCTCCGTGTTGCCAGCCCCAGCCCTTGAGAGGATCTGATGGCTTTGAACCCCTCCCTGGGAAGTGCTTCTCCTCAGCTTTTCATTAGAATTCTCCCCACACCCACACCTAATCCTTGTGGGAAAACATCTTGCTCTCCTTTTTTAAACTTTTAATACCGTTGCTACTCCTGGGGCAGGGCCCCTCAAACATCTTCAGAGGTCTTGTCCCCAATGCCGTGTCATTCATGCAGTAAATAGGAGTGGGGAGAGGGCAGGAAAGTAAATAAAAATTCATATTACAGATATTACTAAATCTGGCAACAGGCAGAACTCTAAAATTCTGGGGCCTCAGCTTCTCAGTTTATTCTCAAGATGCCTCCCCTACCTCAATTTTGTTCAGCTGTATCAAATTAAAGACCCACTAAAGCCCAGTATAACAAACTACAGTAATCTTCAGCAGTCTTTTAGGGAAGAAAAACAAAACAAACAAACAAACAAAAACAACTGTTTTCCATTATGAATTGCTACAAAGTTGATTGTTAGGCAAGGTTTTGGTAAACAGTACATTTCATAAATTTTACAAATCGGTTATTTGGCAGACTAATCCTTTAGCCGATTGCCTGCTTTCCAGTTCATCAGGTATTAAATCTTGGAGTCACTCAGGACTCCCTACTGCCATACTTCTTTCATGACGGTGGACATCAGAAACACTTTGTAAAATATTATATAATGTCTTTCAGTTGAAAGGTTGGTCCATGTTTAGTTTTATTGAGAACAAAATGTCATCTCTCAGAGGCTTGGTATATGTAACACAATGACAGTGGTTCTGCCATGCAGTGTTAAGAGTACTGGGCAACTGAGCTGGGTGCTGACTGGTTTTATTTTCACTTGGAAGAATTGAGGACAAGGTGACAACTGGAGTATGCGTTTCTCCTAAGCCAGAAGGGTCCCAGTTGAGAATAAAAAGGTAAAGGAAAGGACAGTATATAGTAGCCATAGTGGCCATCATTTAAAGAAAAACTTGACTACTGAAGATTTAAATTAGCTGATTAGGGATATAGCTTCTGTTCATCTAATTCCTAAATTCTAAAACTAATATCTTTTCTGTAAATATTATTATTGGGGTGACTTGAATTTATGTAGTAACTTAGTATTTTCTTTTAAAGCAAACAAAACAAAATATGTGTATACCAATAATTATGTCTATTTTATTTTGCTATTCAAAGCATATTAAAGTACCCAACTATGAGGAGCGAACTTTTATCCAAGAGTTCTGTGACTCCCTTTAGGTCTGCTGCTGATCTTGCAAGCTTTTTTGACTCATTTGATGTCTTAGATAGGTACTTAGTAACAACAGTCCAGGATTATTTTTTGCCCATGGTTGAAAAGAGCTCTTTGTAGTAAACCCCTTATCTTAAGAGGTGATGCAAATTGCTTTTGCCTTCTGTATGACATTTTAAGTTTTATTTTATGGAATTCTTTTGTTTTAAAAGAGAAGTGATGACTATGATGTCTCATGATCAGGAGAGTCTAGGACATCTGCCATCACTGCTTTACAAATACATTTGATTTTGTTTACATAATTATTCTACTCTTACACTTTATCTGGAAAAAAATTTTGGAGCCTGCTTTATCTACAAGAATTCTGGATCCTTTTGCATAGGCCTTCATCCAAATAACCTCCAAGTGATTCTAAAACATTTGCGAGTGGGAAAAAAAATGTGACTTGAAGCATTAAAATATTTCCTGTTAGGTATTTAAACTTCCGTCATTGACTTTAAAATACTTTTAACCAGTTCTTTTGATAGATTTCTTTTGGGATAGAAAAAAAAAGATACTTGCTTCCTTATTGTTTAACTGAAGCAACTTTATATGAGTAGCAGGGAAATCTTTGATTTCTAAAAAGTGATGAATGAATTAGAAAAAATGAAATATTTGATTTGCTAAATCAGTAGAGGTAGTAAAGCTGTTTATTCCCCATTCTAATGTAAAGGTGACCCTAATATATATTCTGAGTGTGATGAGTCATGGCTTTTATATGGAGGAGAGGAACAAATCTTTAGAATGGAAATGACATTAAAACAGATCATTTATGTTTCACTGTTTCAGGAATAAATTAGAAGCATGGTAGTGACATGGAAATACACTGTACATACATAGAAAATTTAGATATTTGAGCATGCATGCAGAAGGGGTGAGTCAGTTTACTTTTATAAAAATAAAACAAGGCTTAAAGGTGCCAAATATTACATTACAGTAAGAAAAGTAGTAAATCCTAGCAAACTAGCAAGAAGTGCCCAACCAAAGCTAAGATGTCTTCTATTGCTTGTTTAGGTATCACAAATGAGACCTGCCAGCTCTGATAAGTTTAATATTCTAATTTTTTTCCTTTTTTCCCTATCCAACTTAGAATCAAAATCAGATAACAGGTAATTTGTTTTGCATTAGTCAGACAGCAAATAGTGCTACTTCCACAGTTTGGGGCATTGTAAAAGCAGGTCATATAACTAAATTTGGAAATTAAATATTACTTCTGGGGGGTCTGAAATACTTTCCAGTCTACAATGTGATGACCAACTTGCTAAACTCTTGTTATATCTGTAAAATGAGGACACCTGCCCTATAGCATTGTTGTCAGGAACAAAAGACATCTGTGTGAGCAGCTTAGTTCCTACCTCGACTACATCGTAATTATTACTAAATATATCATTGCAAAATACATCACTGTTACTGAGGACCTGTTTTAGTATAGTTTCCAGCAGGTGCGCTTTGAGTTTAGTGTTGACCTTAATGAAGTAGAATCATTTGTTAACCTTAAAGGGTCCCACATAACGAAAGAAGGGTTTGGGAATATTTTCCGACATTTTATAAATAAAATAGCATACTTCTTTACTTTTTAAATTTATCATTGTCAACAGACGTTTAAAGCAACTTTTATATTCATGTACTATTTGGAATTTTACAGTAGCCAATAGAAGAAATGATCTAAGAAGTTTTGCTGAACACACGCTATAATCAGTCTCTGAAAATATGAAAGTTAATGAAGCGTAGGCCCTGCTTTACCTAATAGTGTAGTGCACACAGGCTATTACAGGAGACTGACTTGTGAACAGGTAAATAATGCACCATGCTATTGCAACTTTCTTTGACTTGAATAGCCAACCAGTCCAAAGCTGAATACCTGTACATCTTGAAAACTGGACTTGACTGTTGCTCTTCTGAGAAAGTGTACTGCTTCACCTGCTCTGCCTTAGACTTCTCCATTCTTTCCTTTGAATGCTTCTGTGCTGCATGTGGTTTTACATCATTGTCCTTATCACTCAGTATAGTAAGTTCTTTATTTATATGCCTCTCTCTGCTATTAGACTGTTAATGACCCAGGAGTTATTGTTTGTCTTTGGTGATCTAAGCTTCTGCCACATGGCTTAGCACCTACTAAACACTTCATAAATATAGATGAGTGGATACTGTCCCCTCTTGTTCCCTCTTCAGTCCCTTTCCTGCATTCCAACATACACTTTAGACAGTAACAGAGCATCAAAAAAATGAAGCAAAACTCAGATATAGGAAGGAATATTAAAAAGTAACTTTGATTGATAAGATGTCATTCTTTCTCTTTCTTAATTGGTTTCCTCATATGTTATAAAGCCCTATAATTTAAATTTCTCAGTTCAATATGAATTATATTGTTCAGAGAATTGGACTGAAATGTATCATTAATTCATTTATGAAGAAGGGAGGTTCCTAAACATAGAAACTGAATAAAACTTGGAAAATTGTTTAATATGTTACATATTTTAGTAACATCTATTTAAATATATTTAGTTATTGAATTGATTATAAGTACAGTGATATCTCGAATGTTGAAGGACTCCAAGCTCAAACTTTCCACTACTTGAATGGCAAAGTTTGAAAAACATTTGCTCAGTGTTTGTAATTTTGCTCGATAGTTGAACTGAAAATCTGACTTTAAAAAACCTATGCAGGCCAGGAGTGAGTCATGTCCTGTAGCAGACATAAAGGGATATTGCTTCAATCTAAGCATTGCTGTTGTCCAGACAATATATAGTGCTTGTGTTAGTGTTAAAACATTTGTCATTCTTGTTTTTGCGCTTTATTTGCATAAAGTATCAGAATCATAGCTCCAAAGAAAGTTAGTGAAACCAGCAGTAAAGCTAAGAGGAAAACTGTAGAACCACAATAAACTTAATGAAAGAAATTGGGAAATTTGTTAAAGTCCTGGAAAAATGAATTTATAAGTGTAATTTTTGGGGCCTCAGAACCAATTATTTGGTTTTCCATTATTTATTGGAAACATGTTCAGTTCACAAACTTGTTGGTGTTCAAGCACAAATTTGGAACAATTGAGTTGACAGTGTATCACTGTAATAATAAAAAATTCATCTATTTATTGTAGTAGCTACAATAGGATTTGTTATTTATCAGCCTGCTAGTGACACTTTATTAATTTATACTCAAAGGGGGGAAAATGCCCTCCTTAAAAACATCTGAATTGCAAAGTAGTTCCTCATTTTCCCAATTAACCAAGTTAAAATGCTTTTGCACTCCTCACCACCAGCGTCAAGTGCTAGAGAAGAAAGAGACGAATTTCATAATTTAAAATCAAGCACAGTATATGAGTATATTCTCTGGCCTAGGGATCATGAATTTAAAAAGCCCTTAAAAACAATACAAAGTATTTATGACAAAACATCCACTGATGATTAATTTTTATCTGTAACTATTCTAGTAAATGCATCTTATGAAACATTTTCTAAAATTGTTCTCAACACCTGAAAATCTAGTTTTGTGAGGTAAAATTAAATAATGAACTAGTGTAAGTCTCCTTTAGGAAAAAAGATTTGTGCTGACTTTTGTTTCACTGACGTCCCGATTTGACTTATTCTATGTAACAAAATTAAATATTTTAGTGTAATGTTTTAAGTCTCTCCAAAGTTTTTCCTGGTAGACCATATTTGTTACTTGAAAACTAAGGCATATTCTGCATTTGTACTCAAATGGAGTCTCCTGTGAGAAACTTGGATGAGATTTAAAAAAACTGAGACCCAATCTATTTGTATCCTGGATTTGTTAATAGTATGTTATTGTATATCAGTCTTCCTGCCTATCCATCATCTCTTTACCTTTCTGTCTGCTCTAAGTCTTTGAGATCATGTAAATTAAAAACCATGAAATTTAATACTGTTTCCATTTATCTAAATTACCGAAGGTAAAATGAAATTATAAATTTTAAAGCATAAAAACTGCTGAGAATACTAGCACTACTAAGAGAATATTATAGTGAAACTCCAGTAAAATACCAAATTGATTATACTTTGTCCTTCCAAACAAAATCATAGTTCAGAAAAAGTTGCTCATTTATATATTGGCAGGATAAATTCATTAGAAATTCACTTCATTTTTTTTCCTGAAAAGTATCTGAATCCAGCCAACCAAGATTTTGAACATACAATTTAAATCTTAGTGTATCTACAAACTCTGTAAATTTTGGAAAATTTTGGAAAAACATGAAATTTTTGGAAAAACATGATTGTTATGATCTGAATGTTTGTGGTTTTCCCCTGCAATTTATATTAATAACCTAAATCCCCAAGTATGGTATTAGGAGGCAGGCACTTTGGGTAATAGATGATAAAGACAAAACCCTCATGAATGTGATTAGTGCCAGAGAGACCCTCCTCATTTGTGTCATATGATAAGAACACAGTGAAGAGTGCAGTCTGTAAGCCAGGGGGCCCTCACCAAAATCATGCTGGCACCCTGATCTCAAACTTGCAGACTCCACAACTGTGAGAAATAAATTTATGTTGTTTATAAGCCATCAAGTCTGTGATAGTTGTTAGAGCAGCACGATGAACTATGGTACCCATCAAATGGCTTATCTCTATTTCACCTGAGATTGATCCTACTATTGATCAGTTAGAGAAGAGAAAATTTTCCTGAAACAAAGGCAAAGAAAATGTAATCCAGTCCTCTTTCATCATGTAGAGCTCAGGTTGGGCTTTTAATCAGCAGGTTGGACAGTGATAAAATTTTCAGGACTCTATAATTAAATTGTTTTGATGTCTTAATCTGCTGAGCAATGTCCTCTTTGTCTTGCCTGACGTGAGCAGCACCACTGGAAAGCCCCTGCCTTTGCTGGCTCCCAGGGTATCACTGTGATTTCTTCACTTTCTCCCCCGCCCCCAGTTTTATGCAGAAGACATTTGTATCATTATTGTACAAGATTACATCCTTCCAGATTTAATCCGGATATGTGAAATTCTAAAATTTCTGTCATTCCATTTCTCTCTAATTCATTTTATTTCACCCATACACTAATTTTCAAAACAGCAAAAAAATGTAAGAAATGTAATACACATTTTATGTTTTAAACTATGAAGATTTATAGTTTTACATTTGTTTTTAGAACCTCAAAATGTGGAGATGGGGTAGGGGCTTGTTCTTTTTCATTCTAAGTTTTATTTTGCTATTTGACTTCATAATCTATTTGTATGTGTTATTCTAATTAAAATTAAAGAAAAAAGTCAAAAGTTTCCCATGCCAAAATACATTTTTCTCTGTATTCATATACTCCTACAGATTCTTCAAGTTGGGTTTTGTTTCAGTAGTTTTTATGAAAAATTTTTAAACATAAAGTTCAAAGAAGTTTACATTAAACACCTCTTTACCCACCACCCACATTTTACCCTAAGCACTTTATTCTCCTTAGCTTTATGACATACCTGTTTCTTTTAGATAACTGATTAGTTGAGTATGAGTTGAATGTAACCCATAACTGCAGCTCTTTGGGGAATTCCTTTTTTGTTTTACTTGTTTTTTCAATTTGAATCAGGTTATATTGGTGTTTCTTTTAGCTGTGTTTAAGATTCTGTTAACCATGCTCATGCACGTGTGTAGATACATACATTTTTAGGAGCCAGAGTTCTTGGGCATTTATACCACAGTGGGTAGTTACCACTGTTGGGTTAATCATCACATGGGGAGGTCTCTTACTTTGCAGCACAGTATATAAAATTGTGGTTTTCTTTTCTTTTTTTTTTTTTCTGCTCTTCTCTGAGGAATACCATGTTAGTAAAAATAGTGTATAATAACTGCTTCTTTAGGAAAAAGCAAGAAAGCAGATTTTATTGGAGGTCTTTAAAGACAAACTATGCTTATGCCATACTGATGGTATAATCCACAAGTAGATATTCTAATCAAGCATAAAGCAAGCCTTGTAAAATATTTATGTTTCTCCTATAAATTATGAACCATAAGGCTGTCCTTTCCAATTAGGCTAGTCTTCAAATGTGATTAACTTTACTGGTTTTATCTTTGACTTACTTTCTCTTTTATGTTCTTTTAAGATTAATTTTAATCATAGCCTTTGTATGTATTCTTTCTTCCCTGTAGCTTAAATAGAGTCTATTCCCACAGTGCTGTGTAGTGTACACCCATGTATCTCAGAAGCTGTACTCTTATCTGTTCCCTTCTAAAGACTGCTTTGTAATGGTACAGTGTATAGTAGTCCTCCTGACCACTACGCTTTTAGTTTTCCATCTCTTATTTCTTATCCACTCTCTTGTTGGTTTTTATAGTAGACACAGAAGTTTTAAGCTTTAGCCATCCATTCAGCTCCCTGCCTTGAATTCTGTGTGAAGCACTAAGCCTGAGCTACAGAGATGCGTCCTTCACTGCATCTCCGTTTTGTTCAGCTTGGATTCTCACTGCCTCCTGCACGTGTTATACCCACTTGCAGCTGCAACATTTGCCCTGGTTTGCAAGGCCATTCTTCCCATTCCTCCCTACTTTTAACCAGCATCCTTCACTAGCCAACTACTTTGAGCTTTTGATGAACTTAATAGGTACATTTAAAAATAATATGTTAAAGAGTTTATTTATATCAAGGTGATATTTATACCAAGGGTTTCAAATAATAGGTCTGAATAGGTTTCCAAAAGAGAGCCTACATTTTGGATACTAAATTGGAATATCATTTTTCAGCTATATTTTTGCTACATGTCAAAAGCTGTTGTCATATTTTGGGGCAATTTTTGAGCACCAAGTTGCTCTGAGAGTGAACGTAATTACTGAAGTGGTAAAGCAACCAAAGTGGAGCACTAACTTCAGTGTACTATTTCTTTTGGTTGAGGACCAATAAGCCCAAGATTGTAGGTTTAATCCCATGTGGGCCAGCTAACTTTCCACCAACAAATACTGTCAGTATTTACATGAATATGACTAGTTTAGTGCAGACTCACTTAACATAGCCATAAAAGCTTCACATCCCAAGGTTAACAGACATAGGAAGTAATACATATTAATGAAAGCATTTAAGTTATTTGGCAAAGTTTTTTTAATACAATGCCAGAGACATACCAATAAAATGATATAAATGTTGTATATAAGTTCTTCATAATTAATATAGTCTGAAATGGTTGTTTTGCTTCAAAACTGAAGCAAAAAAATTAAAGCACTAGTACAAAGTTATGAACATGTCAGATTTGGGACCAACTCCAATAGGGGACCATTAAGACAAATATAAAGACGAGGGAAAGGGACATTTGAGGAACTTCACTTGCTAGGTAGGAGACTTGGTGGTTGTTTTCCACGCAGCTTTTTTTCTCAAAGGGATTTTTAGGTAGCAAGTGTAACCGTTAGATTTAGTCAAATAAGCAAATGAAAGGAAGACCTGTGGGCTTTCACCAGCAAATAGTGGACAGATCAGTGTGTTTGAGAAAGCTTAGGTTTGCAGCTGTGTTAACAGTGCAGCAAGAAGATTGCTGAGCTTTTAAAACCACAAACACTTTTGGTATTGTGTATCTTACTAAATCTGACCAACAACTTGGAAAACTCATACTCCTTAGAAGAATTGCAGTTTATTTCTTTCTATATCAGACTGCCTGATCAGAAGTATTTCAACATACCTCGAGCAGTTCTTTCATGAAGCCAGGCTTTGGTAGAATGGCTAAGAGGTGAGGGTGTGTTTCAGAGAAATCACACCTACCCTCTCAATATTTCTCATCATCAACTAAGTTCCTGCCATTCTTTGGCCACTTTCCTGGATATGCCTACACTAGGAATTGTTCTATACCCTGTCTTAGCCAAAGTCATCATTTCTGTTTCTCATTGCATTAATAGATTTTCACAAACTGATTAATAGTTATTTCTCCCTAATGCTTCTCTTTTTCTCCCTTTTGACATATTGTGCACAGTCATAATTATCTTTTACTTTTGTGTTGTGAGAAGGCAGTAAATAGTGGTAGAACATTGAAGCATTGTGGCCATCTATTGAAGGGCAATTCTTTAACAGAGAATTGATCCTTGAGTGTTGTTTTTCTAGTCACATCGCTCTGTATAAGATCAACCCTCACTGCCCATCCCGTAATTTTAAATTAACCTTATATAAATTTAGAGAAAGATCTCCAAGTATAGGGATTGTGGAACTTTCTTTCAGGGACAGTGAAACCTAACAATTTATCGCATGGATTTGAACTTGAAGGAACTGAACTAGAATCATAATCTCATGTAATTAGGTGTGCAAACATGAGCAGTTATTTAACATCTCATTGGTTAATCAGGATAATAAAGCTTTACCTAACATGCTTGTTTTGTTGCTTCTGTGAAATACCGATACATGCATTATACAAAATATGCAAGAAAATTACATTTTTAAAAACAGAACCTGATGCAGAGTACATACCCAGAAAATTGTTTCCTGAATATTGCAGCCATTGCCACAGGAAATAAATGATCAAAGAAATAAAAAAGTGATCACAGAAATTTAAAAACAAACCTAGTTAGCTTCTAGGATGGAGGCACAATACAATGGAAAAAAAAGCCTTAATTACATAGTCACTATTACATTTCAGAACCCAGCAATGAAATGGAGATACTACAAGCTTCAAAGAGGAGAAATAATAAACATTCAGAAGATCAGAAATTAGAATGACATCATTGTTGAAAGCAATGCTGGGAGAAAAAGTGATGCAAGTCTTCTTAAGAAGTGCCTTCCAACTAAGAATTCTGAACATATGCAGATTTTTTACACAGGTTTGAAGACAGAATAAACACTTTCAGACACTCAAGATCTCATAACATTTACCCCCTTATACCTTTCTCAGGGAGCTATTGAAGGATCTGTCCTAACAAAATAAAGTAGTAAACCAAAAAGGACAGTAAATGATTGATTTAGAAAAACACCACAAGAATAGACTCTCCAGGAAAGTTATAGTGGAGGAAAATCCAGGATAATAGAGCCATGTAACAGGCCTAGAGGAGTTTAGTCCAGATCATTGTCCTGGTTTTAACAATTTATGAAGGGTTCCAAAGAGAATTTCACCAAATAAAGTGATAAACTGATAGAGCATCTGATGTGTTTGAATGAATGGGAAGGATATTGGTTCTTCTAGCACAGAGTTTGAAAATGAGCAAGTGGAAAGTCTCAAGAAAATTAAGCAGGGAAAAGTTAGGTGATTATTAAGACCAGAGAAAATGATTACTGGAACAAGAAATATAATTGCTACTACTCAATTCTGCATGAATATTTACCTAACCACTTAATATAAACACTAAATATTGACCTTATCAGGAATTATGATGTAACTATTTTAGAATCATGAAGGATTATGGTCCTTCTCTCCTTCCTAGCGATGCAGAAGCACATATCCCCCAAGTGCCTTCCCATTAGTCTGGGCACAACTGACAACCTGTGACCACAAGACAAAAGTGATGCTCGTTATTTCTTGCCTGCCACTTGAGACTTTTCAGTCCCCTCTTCCACGCTTCTGCCACTTAGAAGGAATAGTCCCAAATTCAAATGCATCCAATAGTCTAAAAATCTTTTCTATGCCCTTTAAAACTTTGGTTTCTTACCTTGGGAAAAAAGAAGGCTCAGAGAAGATTTGAGAGTTATCTTTAAATCAGCAAACATTTTCTATGAGGGCCAGAGGGTAAATATTTTAGGCTGTGCAGGCTCTATGGTCACTGTCAAAAACTGCTGTTGTGCAAATGAACGAATAGGTCAGTGTCCCAATAACATTTTATTTGTGGGCATTGAAACTTAAATTTCATAGAACTTTTATGTCCCATAAAATAAAATTATCCTTTTGATTTTTTCCAACATTTAAGAAATGCAAAAGCTATTCTTAGTTGACAGGCGCTACAAATAGAGGCAGGTATTGGCAGTGGACCGTACTTTCCCAACCTTTGCTTTAAATATTGGAAGGACTGTTATCCAGAAAACTTAATAGCATCATCCTGTCTGTTTCTATAAGATAAAAACTAAACAAGAGTTCTGGTGGAACAAATTTCAACCTTCAGTTTCTCAGGTAATGAGAGTGTTTCTACAGATTAGAGCTGCCTGCAATGAAAAGGCTGCCTCTGGGTATCCCTGCATTGCAGTGTTCACACAGGTAGGAGGTTGCAGCAGATAACCTCCCAACTTGCTTTTGATTCTTACATTACATAGATCTGTAGCACGTGAATACTCATTCTGATAAAGCCTTTCTAATGTTTTCCAAAGTGCAGTGACTTCTTAGGAGTTTTAGGGCAATGCTTTAAGAAAAAGTGAAACCAAAGTGCGTGTGCATGCATGTGTGTATATGTGTTAAATATTTTAAATTAAGCATTTATAATGCCACCATTTGCAAAGACTACTTGCTAGCCCAGCCATGTTTGCACACACAAGTATTTTCTAATTTAAATTCAATCATAATCTCCATACAGCCCTAGTTGAGCTGAAGGTATCAACTTCATTTTCATCTCATTAGGCCACCTGGAAGCTGCAATCACTGAGTAGTAGTCTTGACGTCAGTAGTCTGTCTGCTTCATTAAAATGTTCATTTCATGCCTTAGTTCCCTCTGTAAATGAGCCGCTGCAGTATGTTATATGCACATTTATTCTAAAGCAAACCAATTTGCATGTTGTGTTTTTAGTTTATTTCTCCAGATTATCTGTGCATATTGCTATTCTTAGGTATTGCTTTAGAGTTTAAAAAGTGTTTAAATAACTAAAATCTTTAGATACTTGAAGACAGTTCTGGCCTAGCAAAATTAAAGAGTTCTAAAAGCTATTTTGCTCATTGGTGACATAATTTTTTTTTTTTTGGTCTTTTTTGAGTCAGGGACTCACTATGTAGTTCAGGCTGGCCTTAAGCTCACACTGTTAGCGAGACCAGTCTCGAACTCACAGTGATCCTGCCTCAGCCTCCTGAGAGCTCAGATTACAAGCATGTGCCACCATGCCCAGTGATTTCCACATCTAAGAGTGAAATATACATCCTCTTTTCCCCACAGCTATAAAACTGCTTTTGTTGTTATTGTTGTTACTGGCAATTGAACCCAGAGGTTCTCTACCACTGACCTGCATCTCCAGCCTTTAAGCTCAAAACAAAACAAAATAACCTTTTTCTTTGAGTAAGGGTCTTGCTAAATTGCCCAGATAGATGTCAGACTCATAATTCTTCTGCCTCAGTCCCCCAGGTAACTGGGATTAAAGGTGTGTGCCACTGCCTTTAAGATAGAGAAATGGAGGAGGAAAATCTTTTGTTATATGAATACCTTTAAATTGCCTTTTATGTTTTAAAAGGTAACTTAAATACAAAATTTACAATTTTATTCCCTATAGTCTTGAATTCTGCCTGATTTCCAATGAAGGAAGATTAATCAAAAGAGCTAACCAAGAGACTGCTACTATCCTGACAGAAGTTAAATATGTCCCAGTTCATATTCTCAAAAGTAATCAGAATGATTGTACTACACAAAATCCAGATAAAAATGTTAGAGTGCCTAGAGCTTTGTAGGTAGAATATCTGTATTTATCACATATATGCCAGAATCTGTCCATCATGCCAAAGTTCCTCATTATTCTTTTCTTATTTTAGACCTCCACAGCTTCTTTCTTTTCTTTATGTAGTCTCCTTTGCCTCCATCTCTTTTGTTTTGTGCTTTGTTGTTTGAGCTGAGCTGGAGTCTTGCTGTATTGCCCATGGTTAACCTGAAACTCCTGCTTCAGACTCCCAAGTAGCTGGGATTACAGTAGTCTACCACAGACCTAGCCAGCTCCTCACTCTGTAGTCATTTCTTTAAAGTGTACCTCCATACTGCAACTCTTCTGTCTTCTGCTTACTAAAGATCCTCAGATGTGTGCTTTTTGACTAGTCTGTCTCCTGATATCTGACTACCCAAATCTAATAAGGTGAGCTGGAGTTGTTATTGTTGTTACGTATCGTTCTATCATGTTGTGCCCATTAATCTTGACATCTCAACTTTGCTGGATTAAGAAACACCTAGAAAATTAATAAAGCAAGCTCTCCTGCATGTCTGGATGGGTCTTAGAGGTATGATCTTGGGTGGTAGCAATAATAGCACCTCACATAAACCTCATTGGCCCTGATACTGCCACTGTGCAAAACTGGATCTTGGGTTTTATATATATATAGTCCCTCACCCATTCCTTTCTGGCACTGTTCCCCTCCTGTGCTCAGCCACCATAAGCAGTTATGCTCTGCCACATTCTTCTACCATGGTGTTTCTGCCTTGGAGCCTGCCAACTATGTACAGTACTGAATCTACTGAAGATGTTAGCTAAATTAAATTTTTCTTAAGTTGTGTGAGATGTTGTGTCCAGCAGTGGGAAAGCTAACACTGAAAATTGGTACTGAGAAGTGGGCCATTGGTGTGACTGCACCAGACCATATGGTTTGGAAACCTTTGGAACTGATTCGTGGGAGGAGTTTGGAAAGCTTAGAATGCAGTAAGCAGACTCTGATGGGCAGCAATTCTCTTTGGAGCTCAGAGGAACAGAATGCTGACATGAATGCAGACAGTAAAGGGCAGGCTCAGGAAGTTTCAGTGAGGAACAAGAACTCCACTGGCTGTGGGATGAGCAGCCATGTGTATTATACCATGGCAGAAAATTTGTCTATTTTAAGCATTCTCTGAGACTTTGTGGGACACTAAGGGAAGTGGACTAATTAATAGGGCAGAGGAAATTTGTTCAAGACATCCCAACATTCAGGCTGTGACATGGGTACTCTGGCTGCTTTCAGCAGAATAATTTGGAAAATGTAATTTTGGCCTAAAAGGAGTCATGCATAAAGTTGGGGCCAAAAGAGGTGTGAGTACTGAAGAGATTAATGCCAGTAAAAAGAAACTAAGCACTTTGTACAAGGATAAGAAGGTGCCTTGATGGTACTGGAGAAATCAGCAAAACCCTTCCCATTCCAGGCTCAAGGGTGCAAAAGTGTTAACCTTTCATTAGAGAAGTCCCTAGGACCGGTGCTCAAGAAGACCCTCCTAGGGAATTTGTACCTTGGGATTCATTTCACTGTGCTCAGCCATCTAGGCACTCAGAGGCCACTCAGAGTCATGGTCCAGGAAGGCCTAGCCTCAGCTTCCACTGACAGCAGACCTTGACATCATCCATGTGGAGCTGTTTTTATGAGTATGTGAAATGCAGGTGATTAGAGATTGGGAAGGTTCCTGCCTAGATTTCAAAAGAAGCCCTGGGAGGCCAGACAGTGTGCTCTTTTTAGAGGGTAGTGTGAAGTTGTAGAAGTACAGCCAGAGGTACAGGAAAGACCCCAGAAGTTGGAGATGAGAGGAACATGGAATGTGTGCCAAGGAAAGCTGCAGCTTGAGAATAGAGACAGCCCAAACAGGCCGCCTGAGAAGAGGCTACAGGAGTTGCAGCTGTTTGGGTGTTGTGGGGGGGTGGGGGTGTACAAACCCTACAGAACTCAGGTTTTCCTACCGTGCTTCCCACATGCCAGATAACAAGCTGTGAGGCTTAATGTTTGCCCTGCTGGGTTTCAGTCTTACTTGGTCTAATTTTTTTCTGTCCTCCTATTCCTCTGTTTTGGAATGGGAATATTTACACTGTGCTGTTGTACCTGGGAATTGTATAACTTGTTTTTTAATTTTATAGAAAATTTTAAAGAGTTTGCCCTGAGTCTCAGAAGAGACTTACAGTTGGACTTTTGGAAAATATTGTGATCATTGAGACTTTTGGGAAAGGAACATGGTTTTTGTTATAGTTAACATATTGTGTCAACTTGAGCAGTTTAGAAGTTTAACTGAGAAACTCAGCAGGGAGCCAGGATTCTTACTTTGTAAATATCCTCATCCTGTGCAAAGGAGGGCAAGCACATTTTGTGAGTGTTACACCCACCCTAAAGGTTGGGGGGG
>RJWT010021857.1:0-17417 GCA_004365215.1 Cuniculus paca
GAAAAATGCCAAGCTAAAGCCCTGTTTCACAGGTTAGATAGATAGATAGATAGACAGACAGACAGACAGATAGATAGGTTAGGGATGTAGCTCAGTGTGAAGGCTCTGAGTTCAATTCCCAGTACTGGTAAATAAGTAAGTAAGTAAATAAATAAATAAGCCAGCTAACCCAACCCTCTATAAAATGTAATTTTGTAGAGAAGATTCATGACTTGTGAATGTCTGTGCTAAATCAGACATTCAGCTTTTGTTGTTGTTTTGTAGTGCTGAAGATTGAACCCAGGGACTTATGCATGATAGACAAGTGCTTTACCACTGAGCAACACTGCTCAGCTCAAATTTCTTCATTTAAGTGGTAATGACCCTGTCTTTACTATTCTCAGGGTGGCTGAGAAGTTCAAATGAGGACCTGCTTGTTAAATCTTTATGAATTACAAAATGTCATGTAAATGGAAACAGCTTTCATTTCTATGCCCAGCTGCCTTGTACTCCCCTCTTCAGTCTCAGTGGTACAATACAGTGATACAGGAGCTGGACTATGTGGTGGCAAGATTCTCCAGATAGCTGCAAATCCTGCTGGCCTGTCAGCCTAAGAAGTTGCAGGGTCTATTAACACTTGACCCTTGTTCTTTCTATTTACTCTAAAACTGACACTTTTATTTGGACAAGCAGAAAGGAAAGTGCTTACTCTTTTTATCCAAGCAAGGGGGTTCCAAACTCCTGGAGAAGACTTCCAAGCTTGTATGTGTACTTGCATAGGACAACACCAGAAACGCCTCCAGGGGCCTGTCAGAGTCGCATTGGAAGCCCTTTGGTCTTGCTCAGTAGGAGGTTATAGAGAGCAAGGTATCCCAGCAAGGGGGCCCCTTGTGAATCAAGCTGCTTTACATCGGATGCCACCTTCCCACTTTTGGTTGCACTGTTTGATTGCCTGCCTATGTTCCATCCCCACTTGTAGATACTTTTGCAATGAGTTAAAGAATATTTTGCAGTTGTTTGCTATAGATGTCATTTATCTTTAAGTTACCTGATGCCACTTTCAGAAGTGTTCCATCAATTACCACTATTTAGATATGGTGTTCTGGTAGCTGGTGTGAGCCCACACATCTAGGTGCAAATGGCTCACAAGGAAGGCCTTCTGATCTCCTTGTGGTCCAGTTGATTACAATATCTCTCTGTGCAGCATATTCACAAGATTGCGTGTAACAGGAGTCTGCCTAACAGAAAAGTAGTATGTCAAGTATATTACCTGTTAGAGAGCATCAAAGAGCTGTAAGTGAAATTCACAATGAAAGCTAATATTTATTGAATTTTTCAAGCCCTGTGCTAAGCATAGCACTTAAATAATCTCAATTAATCCTCACAACAACCCTCTGAGGTGGGTTGACTATTCTTATTTGAATTTTACAAATGGAGAAACTAAGAAGTAGATAATTTAAGTAACTTGCCCAGGATCCTACTGCTAGTAAGTAAAGCTAAGACATAGTAATATTTGTCTAGGTCAATGGACTTGGAATTTAAAATCTTCAAATAATTTTAAAGTAAATTTATACTTAATTACATATTTTATGAAATATGCTTTTGAATTAATAAAATGGAAAAATGTTCTTAACTCTTGTTTCAGGCTGGAGGGAATTTACTGTGATCTGAATTAAGTCCTATGGTCCAGAAAGGACATGTGGCAGACTGTAGATGACAGCTGGACACGGGTGACTGCAGAATCTGCTCTGCAGGCTAGTCTGTGGTACCCCCAGAAGGCAGAGCCGGAACTCTGCACAGAGACATTACTCTGAAAAACAAGGAATTACAGGAAGGTTCCCAGGAGCATCATCCCACCCCTGTCCTGACTGGTGTTTTCCTTGTGGATGTTTGTTGGCATGGACTGTGCTTGTTGGCTGAGGGTATCGTGTCTGAGCCAGCCCTGGACATGGCAGCACATGGGACAAGACACATTCTCTCTCCCACGCCCTGCATTTTCCTCATCTCCTCCAAGCAGTCATAATATAAGAGCTTATGTTAGTCTGCTCAATGAACAGGGAAAAGTTAGGATAGGGAAGTGGATGGTGCCCATGGCAATCTCCTTGTCACCACAACTACCACTGAGATTGAGCCCTTCCTGTCATACTCGGATAGCAGCTGCCACAGCAACCACACCCTCAGCTTAGTTTCCAGGAATCAAGTGACTGTGGCTAGTGCCCCATGGCATGTTGACAGATATGAAAACACCAAAAAATGAGTCAATAGAAAATTCACTGAGTCAGAACAACTCTGAGACCCTCAGCCTCACCCTCTTCTGCTTCTATATCTATAGATTATCCAGTCAGTCACTACAAGGGGAGGATTCCACACATGTGCAGTGATAATGTCCTGATGGTTCTTTGGAAAGGATCTAAACAGACTTGTGTTGCAAACATAGGTAAGCCTAGAAGTCACAGGTTGATGTTACACAGTTTATGAGGTGATTCCCATGGCTTCTGCCAAACTTTGAATCCTGTTAATGTATGAAAAATTATTTTTTCTTAATTTTGGACATCATGATAAAAATCTGACAAGACAGAAATATGGAAAGAAAAATATTGCCAACTAACAAATGAGAACCTTTCACTCCAAACTGAAACTACATGGTTTCCTCCCCTGCTTCAACCAACCCCACAACAGCTGTCTCACTTGGTGATAGTGCAATCTGCAAGACAAGCTTGAGGATGTCTAAAGCAACTTTATTGTTGGTGGCCGCAAGAATTCTTTAAGTTCCCAGGGGGAAGAGTGACAAGAGAATGAAGAAAATAAAGATAGAGACAGAAAGCTAAGGTCAGGTGGAGCCCTTCTCTAGATGAGAGGAAGAGACTGCTCAACCACCCCAGTGCATTTATTTATTTATACATTATACATTTGTCATACCACGCGCCTTTGCTTAACTAGCTCGCTTCTTATGCCCTGTGTTCTTGTGGCTAGAACATCTGTTCACCTCCAGTGCTTCGTGCCCTCTGGGCGTTTCTCAGGTGCTCTGCGCCCTCGGGGCACTCCTGTTCAGGCTCTTGTGCTTTTGGCTCCGCATGTGTGAACTATCACTAGCTCAGTGGCTCCCAACACTTTGTCTCTCACTTTTAATCCTCTTCTAAACAACTTCATCTCTAACCTTTGATGCTCCAGCCCATGAGGGGACAAAAGTCAGGAAGCCCACAATTCTGACCTCTTTGAGGCCAAAACATGATCTGCTCTATGTAATAAATGCATGGAAAGTGAATTGAAAGGACATACATTAAAATGCAGGGGCAGGAACCTATAGGACAAGGGAGAAGGACAGACAGAAGATGAAAGGGGGAAGAAAAAAACCAGAATAAAATTTTAAAAGACTCCTGAAAAAACCAGTTATCATGAGGAGCCATGAACTAAGGGGCATGATAACTCAATTCACTATACCTGAGAGCCAATAGCAAATTTTAAAATGAAAAAATAAAGTGGTATTATTCAGAATTAAATTTGGAGAAAGCACTCTGGATTGAAACAGAAAAATGGCACCATACACAAAATAGATAGGTATTGGCTATTTGGAGAAAACTCACCCATATTTACCCCTGGCTCTGAGTTGAAATATACCCCCATGTGATTAATATATAATACAGTGACACAAACTTCAAATCACTGTAGAAAATTCCACAATTTTTCTTCCATTAAATGCATATAGATGTAATAAAAATGCCAAGAAAGATAGAAATAGCGATTTGTGTGCCTGGCACACAGAAAGTGTTAAGCAAAAATTTATTGCATAAGTACATAAAGGTAGCAACGTATATTTGCATATTACGTGTACTGAACTATGTGTATACTCTCTTCTGCATGGTTATATGTAAATGTTTACTTGCATTATCATTTTTACAATGCTAAAGTTTTCTTAATTATTTATTTATACTGGGAACTGAACCCAGGATCTTCAAAATGGATTATGCATCCAGCCCTTTTAATTATTAGTATTTTTATTTTTTGAGGCAGGATCTCACTAAGTCTCAAACTTTCAATCTTCCTTTCTTAGCCTCCCGGAGTGCAAGGGTTACATGTATGTACCACCACAACTGGCTAACTTTCTTCATTTATATAACTCATAAAATCTATCTTTAGTACCTTTCTTGCTTTAGCTCTTTAGTTGGCATTTGCTGTCATAAAATAATGTCAAAGAAACTTTTCTGTTTCCTGATTCTCTATTCCATGTACCCCTATTCCATTTCCTTTGTTTCTCACATACATACACATACACTTTATTTTAATTTAACTTCCTATAAGTTAACTCATTACATGCTTTTTTACCAGCATTTATTTTTTCTTTTTAATTGTTTATTGGTATATTTTAGGTATACATAATGATCATATTCATCATAGGGAATTTTTACTTGCACATGATTCTTTTTTTTTTCCCATTACCCTATCCTTCCTTCAACTCCTCTTCCTGTCCTTATTTATAAACTTTGTTTCCTTCTTTTCTCATTTTTTTCTTTCCCCTTCCTTTATTCCCTCTCCTGCCTCCCTAACTCCCCTTCCCATTCGAAAATTTTCTTCCTATTTCATAATATCTATTGTACATTTTGGCCCTTATTTACACTTTCAGTTTCTCATACCAGAGAAACTAAGCAGTATTTACATAAGTGTGTCTGATTTATTTCACTTAAGAGTATGGTCTCAATGTGCTTGCATTTAGCCAGAAATGGTTCAAGCAGAGTAGTATTCCATTGTATTAAAAAAAAACCCATCTTCTTTATCCATTCATGAACTGATGGACATTTGGGCTGTTTCAAAGATTTAGCTATTAAAAACTGTGGTGCTATAAACATGAGTGTGCATATATTGCTATGGCACGATGCTTTTAATTCTTTCGGAAGATATCAAGAAGGGGAATAGCTGGGTTAAATAGGACCTCTAGTTCTAGTTGTTTTCCACAGTGGTTGCACCAGTCTATGATCCAATCAACAATGAAAGGTTCCTTTTCCCTCACAGCCCTGCTAGTATGTGTTATTGATTGATTTCCTGATGATTGCTATTCTTTCTGGGGTGAGATGTAATCACAGCATTGTTTTAATTTGCATTTCATGAATGACCAGTGACGTTGAACGTTTTTTCATATATTTATTTGTTTTTTCTACTTCTTCATCTGCGAAGTGTCTATTTCAGATGCCCAGTTTTGGATTGTGTCTTTAAATTTTTTGGGGGGTGTTCTGATTTTTTTGAGTTCTTTATATATTCCAGATAGTATTCCTTTGCATGAAGAGTACTCTTTGCCAGGAACAGCTGGAAAAAAATTTTTCCCACACCGTGGGTGGTCTCTTCACTCTGCTGGTGGTTTCTCTTGCTGTGCTAAAGCTTTTTAAGAAGATTAGATTCCGGTTGATTCTTTGTGATAGTTCCTGTGTGATTGGAATTTTGTTCATGAAGTCTTTGACTATACAAGTCTTTAAGAGTTCTACTTATTCTATCTTCCAGCAGATTAAATGTTTCTATTTTAATATTTAGACCTTTGATCCACTTCAATTTTAGTTTAGTACATGGTAAAAGATACTGGTCTAGTTTTAATCTTTGGCATGTGGAAAGTCAATTTTTCTAGCATCATTTATAAAAGAGGCTATCTTTCGTCTAGTGAAGGTGTTTGGCACACTTGTCAAAGAAAAGGTGTCTGAGTATATCTGGAATGGTTTCTGTATCTCTTAATCTGTTCCATTGATTCTTGGGTCTGGGTTTTTGTTACTCCCATGCTGTTTTTATCAAAGTAGCTTCGTAATATAATTTCAAGTCAGGGATTACGATGACCCCTGTCTTGCCTTTGTTGCCCAGAATGGCCTGTGTTATTCTAGTATTTTCTGGCTCTAAATGAATTTTAGGATTGTTATCTCTAATTCTGTGTGATATGCTGTTGGAATTTTTAATAGTGCTAATAGCTTATAAGATATTGTCTTTCTTGTTGGGATTTATCAAGGAAATGAGAAAAAACGAGTTCATTAAGTGAGAGGATTCAATAATTCTTTGGAGTCTGATTCATTGAAGGTTAGAGGACAATAGAACTTTTAAGTTTATCAAGTTCAATCTCATTTTACAAAGGAAAGATATGAATTGTAGAGAGGAAAGTGATTGGTGCCAAGTCTTATAGCCAGTTAGAAGCAGAGGGCAGCACTCTTAAACCTTTACTGGTAGGCCAGGAATTGTCCTTCTCTTCAGGAGTTTATAATGAAAGAATTGCTGCAGGTACTAACAGGAGGGGTGCTGATGTGAAAAGACCTTGTTAAATCTTCCCACATAGGCGACCATCAATGGTTTTGTCCCTACTCTGATTGCCTAATGATAGGTCCTGGTGATCTGGACCTGAAAAGAGTAAGGAATTTGTGATAACAGCCAGATGCCAAGTATCGCAAGGGTGTCGCCTCGTGTGAGCTCACAGGTATAGTACAAGCAGCACCAATTTCCTGCAGTGTCATTTTATGATCTTTGAACTGACAGAACAGATCAAGAAGAAATGATTTTTTTCAAGCATTGTATTTCTTAGAACATTTTGGTTCAGTACATATTTGTTTTATCTAGCTCTCGCTGTTGGCCACTTATAAAATGTTGTTACTCTTTTTTTTTTAAATGTTGTTATTCTTTATGACTCCATTTCTCTTCTTTTCACTTATGTACTTTTCCTGATTGATCTCATCCATTCTTATGACTTCAACTTCTGACTTGACCCCAAATTCTTATCTACTGCCAGTTTTCTTATTAGTATGACCTCAATAAATTTCTTATTGAATAACTTAATAAATAAATAAATTGATAAGGAATGACAGGAACACAGATAGCTCACTTAATAAGTTCACTAAGAAAACAGAAATGGAACTCTATCTGGTGGTTGGAGACAGAAGCAGATGACAGAGGGATATAGTTTTGTGTGTGCATTTATTTAAATGATGGTTAAAACCCTACAGAAAGTTGTCCCAGGAAAGAGAAGAGGTTTTTAGGGTTGAAGAGAAGAAAGTATGTTTGCAGGCTGACAAAAAGCTTGTGGAAAAGCAAAGAGTGAGTCTGGGAAAATGGTTAAAGCAAAAACCTGTGAGGAAGAGTCAAGAAGCAGCCAAGAGCACAGGTATAGGAATTTGCTGTGAAACAGGAGACACCAAGGCCATTTCCTCACCAGTTCAGCTCCCGTCCTTCACACTTGCTACCAAATGTTTTGTCACATTCCTCAGTTGAGGTTCTCACCTCCTCAAGCACCAGCACATCTGCTGTCACTGCCAAAACCCAGAAGAGAGAGAACAGGTGCTGCCTTTGCTTTGGCAATTCCTGAGCTACGGTAGCAACAGGATAGCTGCTCTGATATTTCAAATCCTTCTCTTATGCCACAGAACATCTCCCTTGTGCACTCTTGGTTCTTTTATAGCCTCCTTAACCCCAAAGCTCTTCCTTTGACTCCTAGTTACTCTCATTCTTTCCTTACCTAAAGAGCCTGACTGGGTCAGAAAACACTGTGGATGAGATCCTGCTATTTCTGCATACATACTGGGTAAAACATTGTTGAAGAGAAATTCTGTGTGTCTGTAGGGGAGGGGCATTGTGGTGGTTCTAATGATGGAGGATTTGTTTTTAGATCAGATATCAATCAGGAAGTTATTTACCGCAGCAATGGCACTTAATAGGTTGGGTCAAAAAACAGGTCACTAAATGCTCAGAGATGTGTAAAAAGTTGGCTAGAGCTGCAGTTTCTTGCCATTTAAGAGAGAGAGATTGCTCAAGAATAGTAATCAAAGTAGGCAGACAGAATTTTGCATAGCTTCATATTCAATTATTCATCTGATAAATATTTGAGTACTTGTTATATGCCAAACACTGTGGTAAACACTCAAGATAGAACAGTCAACAAAACAGATCAATATCATTGCCCTCAAGGAGTTTATACCCTGGCATGGGGAGACAACCAGTCAGTCAATGTCACTTGATCAATATAAATAAATAAACAAACAAATAAATAACTTTTGAGGCAGGGTATTCTTATGTAGTCCAGAAATTATACTGTACACTAGAAGGCAATAAGCACTAAGCGAGGAAGAAGTAAACTGTGGTCACCACACTTTATAGAGCTGGCCTGTGAGACCAATAGAACACATAGAAGTGATGGTGTGTGACTTCCGAGGCTAGGTTATAAAAGATAATGCAGCTTCTACTCAATTCTTTTAGATTAGTGGGGCCAGATGCCATATCAGAGAGCATATTCCAGCATTTGGGAGAAGCCCTTGTGGGAAGGAACTGAGGCATCCTACCAACATCCTAACATACCAATAAGCTATTTTGGAAGTGGATCCTTCAGTTCCAAACAAGGCTTCAGTGCTCCTTGACAGTTAACAATAACCTGACAGGACACTCCAAGCCAGAACCATCTACCTAAAGTGTTCCTAACTCACAGAAAGTATGAAAGATAATACATGCCTATTGTTTTAAATTACTAAATTTGGGATAATTTGTTACACAGCAATTGCTAACTAATACCAAAGGAAGCCAGGCATGGCAGCAAGGTGGGATAGGGGCTCAAATTTTAAATGAAGTAGTCAGAGGAAAATAATGGAGTACTAAACAACAACAACTAAATCTCTCCAAGACTTAGAATCCAGACACTGAAAAATAACAACTTGGGGAATAAAGAAGGATAGTGATCACTGGGACCCAAGAAGGATCTCCTGGGGAAGTTGGAGCCTACAGAGGATCTGAGAGACAGAACACAACACAAAAGGAAGGGATATTCTGTGCTTTTCCCTGGCTCTAAACCCATGGATCATGAGAAAGGAAGACTGAATCTACTGAGAGAGTGAAAGTGGGGGGCTCCAGAGGCCTCCAGAGAGAAATACCATAGTAGAATGTACCAGTGGATGCTGTCTGCTGCGACATCTGGTGAGTAACTCCATTCCAAGGTCTGGCCATATCCCCCGGATAGAGTGGTCAGATGCCATTCCAGAAAGAGTTTGACTGAACCTGGGACACAACAGCTATGGACTGGTTTCATTTCTGGACTCCTAGGACTATGCTCCCACAGTGATTGAATGAGAAAAAGCCACGAGAGACAGACATGGGTAAGGAGCCATGGTGAGTCCAGCAAGAGATCGCTAAAGGGATTTAAGCTAAAAGACTCAGCACCCCACCATTGCCAAAGGCCATGCTCAGCTTGAGTTGCTCTGGATTTGAAAGTTACAGAATTGGCACCCTTATCCTAATTCTAAAGCTTGCTGGTGACTGCATCCAGCATAGATCTAGACTCTGACTGCCTCCCTTATCTACCAGTATGAACAATGCTATGTCTTGAAATGGATACTGCCCCAAAATAGTAAATTCTGAAAGAAAACCACACATTTGAAATCAGACAAATTTTTTTTCATTTTTTTCTTTGCTTTTGTTTTTGTTTGTTTGGGTTATTTTTTGTGAGTGTGTGCATTATTTTTAGTCTTTTGTTTTTCTTTTTTTCTTTTTCTCTTTTTCCTTCCATTCTTCTTCACTAATTTCCTAGGGCTTAAGAAATTTTCTTTTATCCTACTTTGTTTCTTATCTCTCTTTTATTTCTTTTTTCTCCCATTTTTTTTCTTTCACCCTTTCAGTTTTTCTCCCTTTAATTATTTCTCTGATATTTTTACTGCCTATATAATTTCTTTCATTTTTCTTCTTCTTTTTTTATATCTTCTATTTTTTGCCTGTTTTTTGTTTCCTTTACTTAATTCTATAAACATTCTTCTACCCCCAATAACATCATTGTACCACTTCTCTCTCCTCATATAGAGTTTAAGGTGTCAAAAACTTCCTCTTGTGTTCCCTTATTCTCAAATCCTAAATCCTTAATAGTATAACCATACTGGTTAAGGGAACAATTCCAAAGGAAAAGTTAACAATTATAAACATATATGCACCAAATACTTGTACACCCAACTTCATAAAACATAAACTAGTGGACATGATAAATCAGATAAACACCAACACAATTGTAATGGAGGACTTCAATACCCTACTGTCACAAATTAATAGATCAACTGGACAGAAAAAAATCAACAAAGAAGTTTGAGAGTTGAACCAAACCTTCGAACAAATTCATTAAATAGATATCTACAGAGTATTCTATCCAACAACAGAATATACATTCTTTTCAGCAGCACATGGGATTTCCTCCAAAGCAGATTACATGCTAGCCCATAAATTATGTTTAAATAAGTGCAAAAGAATTGAAATTATCATATGCATATTATCATATCATAGTGCAATGGAACTAGAAATCGATGGCAAAAGACACCATAGAAATTATGCAAACATTTGGAAATTACATAATACCCTGTTGGAATAATCAGTGTATCACAGATAAAATTAAAGAATAAATTAGACAATTTCTACAATCAAATGATAATGTCAGTACAAAATACTGGAACCTGTGGAACACAATAAAAGCAGTCCTAAGAAGAAAGTTTATAGTGATGACTTCTCACAACAGAAAAACAAATCAAGCTCAAATCAATAATGTAATGATGTACCTTAAGGTCCTAAAAAAATGAGAACAGTATGAACCCAAAGCTACTATGAGGAAAGATTAAAGACCAGAACATGAACAAAATTGAGACTAGAAAAAATCAATACAAAGAATCAATGGGTTGCAGACTTGGTTCTTTGAAAGATTAATGAAGATATAAAACCCTCTTGCCAACCTTACCAAAATAAGGAAAGACCCAAATCTCACACAATTAGAAATGAAAAAAGGGAATTCACAATGGATTCTTCTGAATTCCAGAAGATTATCAGCAGCTACTTTGAGAACCTGTACTCTGACAAAATGAAAAATTCAGGAGAAATAGATAAATTCCTAGATATATATGAACTATAAAAGCTAAACATTGAAGATATAAAAATCCTGAATAATCCAATATAAGTTTGTGAAATTGAAGAGTAATAAAAAAATACCAAGAAAAGCCCAGATCTTAATCCAGATATTACTGAAATCTATAAGAACTTTACAGCAGATCTAATGCCATTTCTCCTCAAATTCTTTAATGAAATTAAAAGGGAAGTGGTATTCTCTAAGCAAGTGGTATTCTCTGGAAGCAAGCATTACCTTGATTCCAAAACTATAAAAGGACTCAATCAAAAAAGGAAACTATAGGCCAATTTCTTTATGAACACTATGCAAAAATTCTCAATAAGGTACAGTAAAAGCTTGGTTCATTAGCATAATTCATTCCATAAACATGATTATAATCCAAAGCACTTGTACATCAAAGTGAATTTCCCCATAAGAAATACTGGAAATGCAGATGATTCATTTCATAACTAAAAATATTCATATAAAAATGGTTACTATACTGTAATATGATACAAAATACAGTGGTACCTCAGTATAGAAACAATTCATTCTATGATTCTGGACTGTGTTCATGTTCATTTGGGAAAGATGACCACAGTTGTGTTGGTCACCAGATGCGGAGTATGCAAACAGAAGTAAAATTTTGCCAAACGCTTCTGTTTGTGAGGTGAATTATTCCTGAAAAGAAGCGTTCGTGAACTGAGGTATGACTGCAATAGTGAAAATATAGAATCTGAAGAAAACTAAACAAATTAACCCACACTTAACTTTGAAAACCTTCATGGCTGATGTGAGGGAGACAAAAGAGAGGAGGGCTATTGTGTAGGACTACTTTCACCATCACTAATGGGATCACTGCTATCTATTGGCTCAATGGAATCTTTTCTTTTCATGCATCTTTAACAAAGAACCTAATCAATGATACTTGCTTTTGCCTCCTTTTGAGGATTTCATGGGAATGTGACATTGTAGCTCTGTTAAGCAGATTCATTTTTCACACTGCCACAACCTCGTTTAGGTGATGTTTTTCTACAAAATTTTTCACTGTTTCTCACATTTTATACATTTCCATAATCTCATTGAAGGTGAGGAATTCTTCCATCTTTTCTTTTCCTCCTCTGTAGATGTGATCTCCCCCACAACCTCTTGCTATTGGGAGATGATCACCCATAATTCCACAGCGAGAGAGAAAAGAACCAGTAGCCCAGTTGATTATGCAATGTTCAGCATTGTGTACTACTTGTTTTGCAAAACATTGGTCATTTATCAAGTTAGAATTTATAAGAAATGTTTGTTTATCTTACAGAACACTCACAAAACTAGTTATTTGCAATCCAAGGTTTTATTGTATTGGCAAACAGAATGCAGGAAACAATAAAAAAGATCATACATTATGACCAAGTAGGAGTCATTCCACAGATGCAGGAATGGTTCAACATATGCAAATCAATAAATGCAATACATCACATAAACAGAAGCAAGGACAAAAAATCACACACAAAAAAGCATTTGAGAAAACTCGACATCAATTCATGATTTTAAAAAACCCTAAATAAAACAGATACAAAAGATATTTATTTCAGTATGATAAAAGCCAGAATGAAATAAACAAATTAACATCCAACACTGTCCTAAATGAAGAGAAGCTGAAAAATTTGCCTCTAAAATCAGGGACAAGACATACATGTCTATTGTTACTTCCGTTCAATATAGTTCTCACTACATTAGCTAGAGCAATTAGAGAAGAGAAAAATAAAAGAGATATGGATAGTAAAGGAAAAAGTTAAATTTTCATTATTTGCTGATGACATTATCCCCTACACAGAAGACCCCAAAACTCCACCAAAGACTCTTAGATCTAATAACCAGATTCAGTAGCCTAGTAGGCTACAAAGTCAACACTCAAAAAAAGTAATAGTGTTCCTGTACATTAATAACAAACTCACTGAAAGAGAAATTAGGAAAACAATACCTTTAACAATAGCATCAATAAAAATGAAATACATAGGAATTAAGCTAACTAAGCAAGTGAAAAACCTCTACAATAAAAACTGTATTACTCTGAAAGGTGAGGTCAAAAATGATATCGGAAAATGGAAAGATATCCCCTTTATTGGATAGGTAAGACAAATAGTCAAAATGTACCATGACCCATGCAGCCATCAGAGTCCTGAAAGGGGGTGACAAGAGATTAAGAAAAACTAGACACATACTAAAAGGAAAGCTGGGGCGAGGTGGGAACCTGACCTTTCTGATAGAGAGGCAGTGACCACCCAGCACCGTCTGTATCTTTATTTATACATGGTAAAAAGGGGGAAATCACATGAAGGGGCAAAATTGCATGGTCTCAGTGTTTTGATGAGAACACTGAAAGTGAAACAGTCTCAGAGCTATCTATGCTGTTGCTAACAAGGAGGAACACTGTTATGGATTAAAAACTGGTGGTCAACTTGGCACCAGCTGAATTAAATTAGACAATCCACCTGAGGAAGGTTGTCAGCATAAAGAGAGATGTGGAGAGGAAGAGCAGTGGCGTTGTGGGTTCTCCTGAGTGCTGCTGTTTGGAGCCATTGGTCCTCCTGGAGGAGCTTGTCAGGTTGGCTCCCCAATATGACTTTGGCTAGTATCATCGGAGGAGCTCAGGACCTTGGTGAGAGTGGCTGCGGTTCACTTTGGGGAGCTCTGGTCTTTGTGTTGACCATCGCTTCCTGGCTCTGGAGGGGAAGATGGTTGCTGTTCAAACTCCAGGAGAAGTTGTCATGCTGGCTTCCTGGCATGTACTTGACTGTTCTCATTGTCGGAGGAGCACGGGACCTCGTCATCACTGAGGATGGCTGTGGTACTTTTTGGGGAGCCCTGGTTCTTATTTGAGTGTTGCTTCTTGGCTCCACTGTAGAACCCTCAACCTACTAGCACAGATCCTTCATCCTGTTGGCATAGACTTTCTAGCTTCCACTGCTGGCCTATGGGCCTTTCCAGTATAGACTTTGGTGTTGTGGACAGATTTCCTGCACTTTCTTGTGTCTAACAACTGGGTAACCATCATAAATAATATTATAAATTCTGTGTCCTGATTGTAATCTTTCTCCCCATGACCCCTGACTATAACAAACACCAAGGCCAAACACCTGCTCGACTGACTTTGCTCTAGTTCCAACAACTTGTTTACATGGCTCACCTCTGGTGCTCCATGTTGCTGTATCCGCAAGAGTGTGGTCTATTCCCAGATTAGCTGCTCCTTACAGTAATGACTATATTTCCAAAACTGTTATATAAATTCAACACAACTCTAATCAAACTACTAAAAACATTCTTCAGAGAAGGAGAAGAAGCAATCCTAAAATTAATGTGGAACAATAAGAGACCTATAATAGCAAAAGCAATTCTGGAGAACAAGTGAAAGGCAGGGATATCATGATTTCAGGTTTCAAATTATACTACAAAGCTACAGTGATAAAAGTAGCATGGTACTTCTTCCCTAAAAAAAAGAACAGATTTGTGTATCAATAGAACAGAGTAGAAGTCAGGAGTGGTGGCACACACCTTTAATCTCAGCTCTCAGGAGGATGAAAGAGAATCTCCATGAGTTTGAAGCCAGTCTGGGCTACATAGTGAGTTCAAGGCCAGCCTAAACTATACTGTGAAACCCTGACTCAAAACAAAAACAAAAACAAAACAATAGAAGATGCAGAAACAACTCCAGGCACACTCAGTTATACTATCTTTTTTTTTTATTTTAAAGAGGAAAAAACCACAAAATTTCAAAGCATGATAATTAGTGAGTAACAATGGTATATGCAATGCATATTGTCTTTAAATCACTCAGAGTACAAGACATCTGCATTTACTAGTCTGAACAATATTAGCACAAACTTTTCTCTTTAATGAACTCAGAGAAATCAGTAGAGTTATACGATCTTTCATCAAGGGGCAAAATCCTTTTGCTGGAAGAAAGAGCCTCTTTAACAAATGATGCTGGGTAAATTGGATATCTACATGCCAAAGATTGAACCTAGACCCATGATTCTCAGCATGAACTAAGCTAAAATAAAAATGGATCAAAAATCACTAAGGACCCAGACCAAAAAACAAACACTTAAAATGAATAGACACTTATCAGATGAAGAAGTACAAACAGCAAATAAATAAATTTAAAAAATATTAAACATTGTTGACCTTTTGAGAAATGCAAGCTAAAACAACACTGAGATTTCACCTCACTCCAGAAAGAATGGCTATTATCAAGGAAATCAACCAATAATAAATGCTGACATGGCTTCTGGGACAAGGGAGCCCTTCTTTATTGTTGGTGGCAATGTAAACTGGTGCAGCTTTTGTGAAAAATAGCAAGGAGATTCCTCAAAAAACTAAAACTAGAGCTTCCATTTGACCCATCTATTATCCTTCTAGGTATATTCCCCAAAGTGCCAAAGACGTAAATATGGATATGCATGCATATTCATATTTATAAAGCAAAATTCATAATAGTTAAATCTTAGAAACAACATATATGTTCACCAACAGATGAATGGATAAAGAAAATGTATTTATCCACAATGGAGTACTATTCTGACATAAATATAAACTTGAGTCCTTTGTGGGAAAATGAATGTACTTTGAGACCATATTGTTAAGGTAAATCAGACTCATAAGCTTAAATGTCATATGATTTTTTCTTATATGCAAGACTTGATCTATAAATACAGTGCAAAACATAATAGGAAAAAAGAAAGAGACAATAAAAGTTATTGAAACACAGTATAGACAATGTACCTAAAAGCATACCTTGATTTAGTATAATTGCTTTAAGTGTTTTTGTACTTTTTTGTCTATAAATCTGGTTGGTAATCTGTATAATTATCTTTATAAATTAACTGTATAATTAACTTTATAAAGACTTATAAAATAAATAAATGAATTTAATGATGGAAAAAAAGGAGGGCTATAGGGAAGGGAGAAAAAAGAATTGAGATGTGTTATATACATGTTCCAATTCCCTACAATCAATACAATCATTACATACTACAAGTATGTGCTAATACAAAAATTTTAAGGAATGCAGTCAGAGTAGACCTCACCTAAAATGTGGAGATTTAAAAGGCACCTGGAAACTAGGTTTGCAAATACCTGGGGAAAGAGCATCCGTGCAGAGGGAGTAGTCAGTGCAGAAAAGGCTTGGGGAGACAATGTGCTTAGACGATTTGAGTAACAGTGAGCACAATGTGGTTGGAGGGGAGAAAAGTGGAAGAGGAATCAAAGATAAGATTGAAGAGGTAAGGAGGGAGGAATAGTGGCTAATCGTTAGAAATGACAAGTGAATATTGGCACTCCTAAAAATTTATTGTTGACCTGGGCAAAAGTAGTTTGAGGCAACTGACAGAGAAGAATACTTGCTTGGAATAGATTTACAAAACAGAAGAAAGGAATGGGAGGCACCAGTGTTTCATAAAGCTTTGCTGTAGGGGAAACAGAGAAATAGGATGTAGCTATTGAAGAAAGTAAGATCAAGAAAAGTTTTGCTTTTTAGATAGGATAAATAGAAGTATGTATGTAAGATATGGTTAAAACTATTCAGCTTATAAACACGCAGATAACAAGGGACAGGGCCTATGATAGAGTCAGGCTGGTCAGTCTTACAAAGAAAACAACACATACACAGGGTTAAGAGATAATTCAAGGCACACAGATAACTAAGCTCAGAAATATAAAATCAAAAGTGATAGAAGTTAAGATATGGACAGACCAAGACTGATTAAGAGGCCATTTTCAGACTGTGGGGGAGGAGAACAAGAAATCACCAAGAAGCAAGCTCTTGCTGTGAATCAGCACCATGCATGGGCCACTGAGGGGAGAGCCAGATGCCAGCCCTTTGTGTGAACGGACTGGGAGATAAGAAGAGCCAACACCCCTTCCCCTCCATAAGTGACCAGCTGACCCAGAAAAACATAGGCTGTGATAATAGTTATTGAGGTAAAATACAACTTAATGCTTATAGTGTTTAGTGTTTCACTGACTCTGCAGGTCTAAAGCCAGTACTCTGGTCATCTATTCAGCGGGTAACAATATGCAATGTAGCATGTATGGGGGATCTTTTTATGAAGGTGGTAGCCATTGTTAATTCTCTATTATCTTGTTTTGAAGTCCTGTATCATTTTCATTGTTTTGCTGCATTGGGTTTTATTCTGTGTTGTTTTGTTTGATTTTATTATATCCAATGGCATGGCTATTTCAAAGATAACAAGATATACTATGGTAGCCATTTTGGATTTACTATTATCTTGTTTTGAAGTCCTTTATTGCATTCATTGTTTTGTTTTTATTGGCTCTATTCTGTTCTGTTTTGTTTGATTTTTACTATGCCTGAAATTATGGGCAGTTATTTTGAAGACAACAAGAGGCATTATGGTAAGCACTGTTGATTTTCTACTGTAGTGAAGTCTTGTGTCATTTATGCTAGTTCATTTTGATTGACTTTATTCTGTTTTATTTTGCTTGGATTTATTCTCTTTAAAATAAAAAAAGACTGACTGAGAGAGACAAAAAGTCAATATATCCTTATAAAGGGAACAACCAAAAAGAAAGA